>PVIJ01016494.1:0-32496 GCA_004024925.1 Scalopus aquaticus | reverse complement strand
GTGAGAGGGTTCACCAGAGATAGAGTGGGGAGCAGAACAGGCAGATCAGAAATACACTGCTGAGGGGAGCAGCGGGCGAGGCAGGAGAGATCTGCCACGCCATGTGGGATTCTCCCTGGCCGGGCGTCGAACTCGCGTTGCCGCTGCCGACAGCTCCACAGCGCAGCTCTTAACTGCTGCGCCACCAGGGAGGCCCAATATAATAATTTTGGAAAGCTGGATGTATATTCCAAGTCCAGACATACACCAACTTTAAGACCCAGCAATTCCTTTCCCAGGAATACTAAATAGACATGTATCAAAAGATGTGTACAAGACCTAAAGATGTATGCAAAAACTGGAATCAGGGCCACCCCTGGTGGCCTAGGAGTTAAGTCTCAGTGCTATCACTGCTATGGCCTGAGTTCCATCCCCAGTCAGAGAGTCAACCCACATATGGTGCGGCAGACCTCTCCTGTCTCACCTGCTGCTCCCCTCAGCAGTGTATTCAGTAGATCTGCCTGTTCTGCTCCCCACTCTGTCTCTGGTGAATCATCTCACCCCCCACACCTCTGGCCTACACCCCACTTCTTCTATACAAAAATAAATAAAATCTTAAAAAAAAAACTGGAAACAACACAACAGTGGCTGTATAAACATATTTGATATTTTCACACAATGGAAAACTGAACAGCAGTAAGAATAAATGAACTCCAGCAACATCCTATAACAAACCGGATGGATCTCAAGAACATCATGGTTGAGAAAAAGCAACCATAAACAAAAGTGTACTTATTATATAATCCCATTCATATAAGGCTCTAAAACAGACAACACTGATCAGAGTAGGGTACCTTTGGTGAGGTTCAGTGACCTAAAGGGGGTCACTGAGGACAGTTTCTTTGGTGCTTGTAATGTTCTTTCATCTGTGTGCCAGTTATATTAGTGTACAGTATTTCCCCCTTATCCATTTTTTCAATTTCTGGGGGTTCAGTTACGTGGAGTCAACATGGTCTGAACATATTAAATGGAAAATTACAGAAATGAACAATTCACAAATTTCCCACCATGATGCAATCTCTGACCATCCCACTCCATCCCACTCAGAATGTAACTCATCCCTGTGTTCAGCGTCTCAACACTGCGTAAGCTCTTGCCCCTAGATATCAGATTAATTGCTGTGGTATCACAATACTTATTTTTCCATTAACCCTTACTTTACTTAATAAAAGCACAAGAGTAGTGGTGCTGATGTTAAAAATGATGAAAATTACATTAGGTCTATAATCTACTTCATGGAATTATGTCAGTGTTATTTTCCTGGATTTGCTACTGCACTATAGTTATACTAGTGAGAAACTGGGAGAGGAGTACAAGGACTCTATGTACATTTTTGCAACCTCTCGAGGCTGTAATTATTTAAAAATATGAAGTTTTTGAAAATGAACTGAGCATTAGTGAGCTGTGGAGCAAGTTGTAGCCTAATATATGTGTATTTGGAAACCCTGAAATGTGGGAGATGAGGGTACTGAAAGAATATCAGGAAAAGCAATAGTCAGATTCTTCCAAATTCAATGAAAACATTAAATCTACATATCCAAAAATCCCAAGCACAAGAAACATGAAAAGAACTACAAGAAATATAATAATCAAATTACTGAAAACCAGCAATAAGAGAAAATCTGAATTCAAAAAGACGAAATACACAACATGAGAAACAAAGATAAAAGTGACAGCTGATTTCTCCTCAACTGCAAATAAAATAACACCTTTAAAATATTGCAGCAATCTAGAATTCTACCCCAGTGAAAATAAATTTCAAAAGCAGTGACAAAGCTAAGACTTCCTCAAACATACAAAAGCTAAAAGAATTCAGAGCTACATTACAACAGATCTACATAATAAGAAAAACAAAATGAAGCTCTTTATGTAAGGCAAATGACCCAGATAGAAATACGTATCTAGGGCCTCCCTAGTGGCGCAGCGATTGAGCACTGCGCTGTGGAGCTGTCGGCAGTGGCGACGCGAGTTCGACGCCCGGCCGGGGAGAATCCCACATGGTGCGGCAGACCTCTCCTGCCTTGCCCGCTGCTCCCCTCAGCAGTGTATTTCTGATCTGCCTGTGCTGCTCCCGACTCTGTCTCTGGTGAACCCTCTCGCCGCCTCACGCCTCTGGCCTGTACCCCAGCTTGTATGCATAAATTAAAAAAAAAATCTTTATTAAAAAAAAAAAAAGAAATACGTATCTACACAAAGCAATGAAGCTCACCCAAAATGGCAGCAGTTCTCAACACATGGCCTGGGTCCTCCTGGGAGGTCTGCAAGGACAAATGACTTTCCTAATGATGATACCAGGTTATTGCCTGTTCACCTTCGTTCTCTCACAGTATACAGTGGACTTTGCCAGTGTGATATGGCAACAGATGAATGCAGAGGCAGATATAAGAATTCATATTTCTTCTATGAAGCCAAATAGTCAGAGTTTGTTAAAAATGTAAATAGTGGGGCTGCAGGAGATGATGGCAGTTCCCACATGAGTTAAAGTTCCTCATAATTTTCAGTTGTTGAAAGAAATTGAAGAAGGACAAAAAGGGGTGGGCCATGGTACACTTAACTAGGGCCTTAAAGAGGATGAAGATAGGACACTTCCAAGATGGACAGGCATGATTATTGGGCCACCATGGACAAATTATGAAAACAGGATATTTAGCCTAAAAGTAGAATGTGGTCCTAAATACCCAGAAGCTACTCCATCAGTTAGATTTGTAACCAAAGCTAATATGAATGGAATAAATAATTCCAGTGAAATGGTGGCTGCACCAAGCACACCAGTGTTAGCAAAGTGGCAACATTCATACAGCATTAAAGTCTAACTTCAAAAGCTAAGAGGTCTAATGATGTCCAAAGAAAATATGAAGCTTCCACAGTCACCATAAGGACTAACCAACATACAACAATTTTAGTGGATCTCAAATTTGTCTTAAATCAACAACCATCTACTCATGTTAATGTCTTGGCTAAATATCACACTAAAGAATACCCACACATTAAGTAAAAGAATCCCAGCTGATAACAAGACCCTGCCTTTTTAAAGAATACAATTAATATATGTATACCCATTATGTTTTTAGGTAATAGGAGGGAAAATGCAACACAATTTTTTTCTCTAGTTAAGGTCCTGTTGTTTAAGCATAAACCAAGAGTGCTGAAAATAGAATTCAGGTTTGTAAGATGAAAGCATGGTTAGAAGTATCAGATAACTTTGGAAGCATGTGTGTTTCTGAAAAGTGAAAATCTCAAGAAGAAAAAGCAGAATGGCCTGCTTTATCCATCTTGCTTAGAAAAAGAGTTGCAGTTTAAATTGCATAAAGTAGCAGGTATAAGAATGAATATTGTCACCAATTGTGTTAATTTTTGAAGCAGTTTGGGTGCTGACTACTTTTTTGTATAAAAAATATGTTCAGGATTGTTTTGATACCTGTTTTTATAATTTTTAAATATCATTGAGAGTGGCCAATGAATTTCTGTTAAAAGATGTTTCTCTGTGTTACCTGTAACAGACATAGTAAATATTTGTTTACAGTCTTTGTTTGACATGCTATACATCTGAGTTTAAGTGACATCAACAAAAAGGAAATAGGTATATAGATGTGTGATTTTGAGATTAAAGTTAGTCTTAAAATATAAAATGTGGACTGTGTCCTCAGAAACTGTGCCATTTCTATTATATTCATGTGACATATGTACAGTAAACTTCCTGAGGTAGCAAAAATTAGAATTAATGTAGCTTTTCATCTAAACACACCATTTACAGTTTATCCTACTTTGCACCCTTGGAATTTGCAGAGTATTTCAGAGAACAAATGACCTAGTTAGTTTATTAAGTTCTTCTTTATAGAAGGAGGAATCCCAAGTTATATACTTGGAGTTTTAATTTCATTTAAATATATTACTTAAAAGATGTTTGAATTCAAATAATTCTTACAGAATTATAGTTTGCAAATGATCCAAATATATTGACTACATTCCTTTTTTTCTTCATAACATCTTTTGTCTATTTTTCTATGACGTTTCGTCACTTTTTAATACTATCTGGGCTTAATTATATCCAATCCACTGTCATCCACTTTAGTGTATATAGAAAGGTGAATTGAAAGTTATTTGTGTTCTGCTTTTACCTAGTGACATGAGGGTTTAGGCCACTTTTTCATTTCAAATGTTCCTCTTATGAATTCACTAAAAAAAGCAGAAAGGGGGTCAGGTAACAAGGACAAATTTCTCAAACATGCCCTAACATGTTTCCATCCAGTTTATTCAAAGTTATTCAAAGTTGAAGACAAGCTACCTTGTCTTGGTCAGTAATATATTAAGTCAGTAACAGTTTGTCTAAATTTATTAATTTCAACATGGCGATTCTATCCTAATGATCAAAGATGTTTATAATGACACGTAGAGAATACATACATACAAATTAGTGCATGTGTGATTTATTAAAATAGTCTTGAAATGAATTATTATCCTGGACTGCGTTCTTAAAATCTTGCAGTGGTTGGTGAAGATTACATTCAATTAGGCTGATGTCAATGAATTACATTGATGCCACTTACATTGGATGGTCACTGAGGGCCTGAAGCAGTCACTCTAATTAACGTCTTTCCCACCTTGAATATATGTGTGATCATACATAGATGCTAGTAACCTCATGACTGCTGTTGAAATATTTTTATATATTGATGGATTGAGAGTCTGGGTACTTTGATCTCTTGTACTCTTCTCTTTCCTTTTATTTTCCTTTCTCTTTCCTTTTATTTTATTGTGAAGGTTGTTTTCCCCTTCAAACATATATTGTTCGAGTTTACCCTAAAAAACAGAAAATAGGTGGCACAAGGGATCGTGCTTCCCTGTGGCTCAAGAGATTAAGTCTCAGCACCATGAAGCTATCTGCAGCCACTGCAGCATGAGTTCCATCCCTGGCCAGGGAGCTGACCCACATGGCACAGCAGACCTCTCCTATCTTTCCTGCTGCTCCCCTCAGCAGTGTATTTCAGTAGATCCACTTGTTCTGCTCCCCACTCTGTCTCTGATGAATCTTCTCACCCCTCACACCTCTGGCCTGCACCCCAACTCTCGTATGCATAAATAAACAAATCTTTTTTTTTAAAAAAAAAAGGTAAAATAATGCCATTTTTCTCAAAAAATTGATTTTAAAAAATACGTTTTTCATCAAACTTACTACTTACGTTGTCCTATAATCTCATTGTTATTCTTAAATTGATTGATAATTATTATTTTTAATTTTTAGCACCATAAATATTAATAGAAATAACTTATAGAGACAGAAACTTTTTAGTCATCCTCGAAAAATTTTTAGAGTAGGGACTTCCTGGTGGTGCAGGGGTTAAAGTCTCAGCGCTAGCGAGCTAATCACCAGCCACTGAGGCCTGAGTTTGATCCCAGCCAGGGAGCTGACCCACATGGCACAGCAGACCTCTCTTGTCTCGCCCACTGCTCCCCTCAGCAGTGCATTTCAGTAGATCTTCCTGTTCTGCTCCCCACTTGGTCTCTGGTCAATCCCCCACCCCCACACCTCTGGCCTACAACCAGGTCTTGTATGCATAAATTAATATTTTTTAAAAATTGTTAAAGTGTAGTTCAGGGATGCTGAGACCATAGTCTATGAGAACTACCTTTGCAGAGCTGCTTAGCTTTTGAGGTCTTTGACAAAAATGAGTGAAAATAAGAAGTTTGATGACACATAGAGCTATGTGGTAGAAATAGAGAACGAAGGAGGGGCGTCAGGAATGGAGACAGATGGACTAGGACCAGAAAGCCCGAGGAGGAAGTTTTCACCAAATGGAGGACAAGCAAACGCTTTGAGGAGAGCGTCTCTGGAGATGTAGATCATTTACCTGCTCACAGCGGCCCAGTTGTACCTGGCAAATATAATTGCCTAGCAACTCAACCACTAGCTGTTTGAGATTCAGATACTATTGCAATTGTGGCTCTATTTAATAATACCATTTAATTTGTACCTGGCACCTCGGGACACCGTGCAACTCCCTAGTGATAGCACCGTTTACAGCTACCTTTCTGCTATTTTACTTACGAAAAAATTGCATAAACTTGCAGAAGGAAAAGTGTGGGGTTTTGGACTTGGGTAGGCCTACACTCAAAACCCTGCCTAAGAACAAAGGAGGTTGCTGTGTCAACTAGTTCGGGTCATTCACACTCTGGACAGAATGATAGAGGCTGTCTGTGACAACCTGGTTGGGGAAGAAGGTCTAAGTTAAGTGCAACACAGATGACACCCTTGGGACTTTAAGCAGCTGATGAGAGCCAAAACTGGCACCCACTGGATTAAGATCATCTTGAAAGAGTGGTACAGTATTTTGAAAGACCGACCACATGTCCTGGGACTATGAAATCCATGATAGGCTGAACCTGGAGCTTTATCACTGATGGAGCAGAATTCCTTCCCTCTGCCCTGCCCTGATCGTTTCTCCCACCCTTACTTACCCTCACTGGTAGAGTTCTTATTTTTTAAAAATCATGTTAATAAAAACTCAGAAATTGAAAAAAAAATCCTGCCTAATCCTACCTTCATCTAGAAATTACTATGTGAGAGCTTCACCACCTCAAGCTGGCCCCACTGAGACGCCTGCTTTGGAAGCAAAAGTGCAGTGGCCTCAGCTTTGGCTCTGACAACATTGCTCCTCTTGAGACAGTCCATATTTTATTGTCTGATTTTCCTTCTTTTATAATAAATCTCAAAGCCACTTAGACTTTCACAATGAGTTCATTTACATCCTGCAGTCATCCTGGTGGGTGTAAGCAGTATGTCATTGTGGCTTTTATTTGCATTTCCTTCATGACAAATGATGTTGTTATGCATGCAATGTCTGAATGTTTGTGTTCTCCAAAATTTATAGTTTAAGTTCTAATATGAAGCTATTTGGAGGTAGGGACTTTGGGAGGGAATCAGGTCACGTGCATGGAGGTCCATGGTGGGATTAGAAAAAGAAGTGAGCAAGCTCTCTCTCTTTCTCCCCTGCACGTGAGGTTACAACAAAAAGACTGACATTTGCAAACCACGAAAAGGACTTTCTCCAAGAACCTAACCACACTGGCTCCTAAGGACACTCAGCAAGTCCCTGTTGGCATCAGCATTCACAGCTACCTTTCTGCCATTTTACTTATGAAAAAATTGCATAAACTTGCAGAAGGAAGACTGTGAGGTTTGGGGCTCAAGTAAGCCTACACTCAAAACTCTGCCTACAAGCAAGGAGGTTGTAGTATTGACTAGTTTCAGGTCATTTACCCTCCGGACAGGATGGTCGCGAACTCTGATCTTGAATTCCAGCCTGCAGAACTGTGAGAAATAAATGTTTGTTGTAACATTCTCCTTTTTATCCAAAAATCAATGCCCACTCAAAGGGGGAACGGTTGCAGGGAAGCAGGGAGGACCCATAAAAGATATTCCTAAAATCAGTATTTTTTGTTAAAATTATTCCTGAAAACCAAAATATAAAAAAAACAAATGTTTAATTTACCTAGTATGGAATTCTGTTAGAGCAATCCAACTAAGAAAGATGCTAGACATCTTTTCTTGTACTTACTGCACACTTTCATATATACTTTAGATCATCATCTATTCTTGCCCATTTTAAAGTTGGTTGTCTTTTTATTGTTGAGTTGTAGCTGGCTGGATAATTTTGAGGTGCATGTTCAGCACTGTCTACAGGGTCTACAGGGCTTTCCACTTAGGATTAAGATTCATTTGATCATACTGGTAATTTCTTGAAAACACCTCCTTTATTGCTGCCTCTCTTCTGTATTAGTTTACTAGAACTGCTGTGACAAATACCACAGACAGGGCGGCTGAAACGGAATTTTGTACCCTCAGAGTTCTGCAACCCAAAAGTCCACGATCAAGATGTTGGTGTTGATTACTTCTGAAAGCTGGAGAGAAAAATCATCCATGCCTTTAACCTAGCTTCTGCTGATTTGCCTACAGTGTTTGGTGTTCTTGTAGAAGCATCACTCTCATCTCTGCCTTCAGGTTCATACTGTGCTCTACCTGTGTGTGTGTGTCCAAACTTCCCCTTTGGAGAAAGATGTCAATCATATTGGATTAGGGCCCATCTACTCCAAATGACCTGAGCTTATCCTATCTAACTGCTTGTGCAGTGATCCTGATATCAGAATAGGCTGGGGGCTCAGTGCTGCTTGTATTACCCAAAGCCAGCAAGGAGAGACAGGAATTGACTCTATAAGCACTTTTGTTTTTCACATCACTGACCAGTGATCTGAGTGAAAGGTGGGTAGAACACTCTGAAGAAACCATTCTGCCCTTTGGTCTCTAATGACCTTTTTATAATGGGTTAGACAAAGACAGTTTAGTTAAAAGCAAACAGCCCATCAGAACAGCCCATCACAAGTGATGTCCCTGGTGTTCATCACATTCAGCCACCAGAACTTATCAGCCTCCCGGTTGTCTTGATTCTGGTACATCTGATGGCACCAATGTCAGGCACTTCTTTAGGTATTATCAGGGCAGGAACCTCAGCTCAAAGCACAAGTCTTAGTTTAAATAAAATAGACCATTAGTCATTAGTGTGTCTATGCAGCCTATCCCATGTGTATAAAGATTCCTATACTAGGTGTGGGGCCCTTCCCTTCCTCCCAAGCCCCCTGTGAATCCTATTCCCAATGAAGTTCCTAGGTTGAGGTTCTAGGAGTTAAAATATGTGTTGGAGGGATACAATTCACCCATAACACCTTCCTTGACTCACTTTCCTACTCCCTAATTGATATTACTTGAGATCACTGCCCAATAAACTACATGCACTTGAATCATTATTTCAGTGCCTGCTTCCAGGGAAGCCAGTTCCAAGACAGGCAAGCAATGAGGGCTTTGTTAAGGTTTAAAGGCAAACCTCATTCACAGATCCTCCTTTCAACAGGTAGAATCTTCCAGTGCCCCTAACCCTTTGTAAAATGATTCAAGATTTGTATGGGCAATATTAACTCATGGGCGACTTTTCCTAAGAACTGAATATAACATGTAATTCTTGGGGTGGAAGTCTTTGTCAGTCAAGCTTTTGCTCTTTATTTGGTGACATTTTCAACTTTTAAAAGAATTCAAATGAAATAGATATGTTAGAAGAAAAGGCTTTCTCCAAAACTATAGAGACTGGGTATAGATGCTATCTAAAATTCTTGGTAAAGGGCCTCCCCAGTGGTGCAAGGGGTTAAGTCTCTGCACTGTGAAGCTATCAGCAGCCACTGCAGCATAGGTTTGATCCCCGGCCAGGGAGCTTCCCACATGGCACAGCAGATCTCTTCCGTCTGGCCCACTGTTCCCCTCAGCAGTGCATTTCAGTCAATCTGCCTGTTCTGCTGCCTACTCTGTCTCTGCTGAATCTTCTCACCACCCCACACCTATGGCCTATACCCCAGCTTTTGTATGCATAAATAAATAAATCTTTAAAATAAATAAATAAATGAAATTCTGGGTAAAAATAGGACTTGTCAATATTCACTTTTCCCAAGGCCCATCACATATGCTTCTGATGAACTGGAGGTTGAGATTTCTCTAAATACACAGTTCTTATACAGCTTTTGTTGGGTCTGTTTCCATTATCTCACCAATAATTCACAAGTTCTACAGAACTTTCTTTAAGGTCCAACTCAAATGTCCTTTCTTATTTTAAGTCATTCCCAATTTAGTTTAGGCAGAGTGAATTCCAGAACATGTGCAGCAGTTATTCATCCAGACAGGCTGTTGGCCAAGAGCTGCTGGCACCTGCCTTGCCTCTGTATGGAACCTGAGAATGAAGCCAACATGGAGATGAGCAGACAAAATCGTTGGAGAGAAACCAAGTTCTGGGGACATCATTGAATTCCTGGATAAAAATGTACCAAATCCTGCCAGTCTTCTGCGATTTCAATGCATTTGCCAAAGTAATTCACCCTCGTGTATAACTCAGTTTGAGTCAGTTATGCTTTATAACAATAAACCCAAAGATCTATTCCTTAATTGCCCATACATTATGGACAATTACACTGGTCAACAAATTTTTACAAAAGTCGTGTCACTGAAATAAAATTAGTCATTTTCAATCCATTTGTATGTGCTCAACATGAATGTGACAGTCAAATTCTAGTTTTGGCTCTAGTTCTTTTGTAATCTGCAATAAATTGATGTTTACATCACAAAATGCATGCCAATCACTGGGCAACAAATTTTTACAAAAGTCATGTTACTGAAATAAAATTAGTCATTTCCTATCAATTTGTATGTGCTTAACACGAATATGACAGTCAAGCTCTAATTTTGGCTCTACTTTTTTTGTAATCCACAATAAATTGATGTTTACATCATGGAATGCATGCCAATAGTAATGGGCCTATGTTTAATACCTGTAAAAAATCAAGTCATAGATTACCTCTTAGATTTCTTCGCTTGACTCTTGTATCGCTGTTCAGGAGCATCTCTGGGGAGTGTCCAGTAGTAGTCAGCCAGCATTGTAGTGGACCATTTTCCCTGGTATCTTTGTTCCATTGATGCGCTATCTTGATGAAAACATTGGCCATGTTCATCACTAACCATACGACAGTTTTCAGGGAAGAAATCCAGATGGGAATGAAGGAAGTGGATCTTCAGAGACATATTGCAACCAGGTTTCTGATACTGCATCAGCATGTCTTCCACTAGTTCCTTGTAGTTTTCTATCCCTTAACATTCCCAAGAAAGTTTGTAGACACTAGGCAAAAAGCATTCCATGCTTGTTTCGCATTACCCTGCAGCAAGTTGATGAACTGGTCATCTCAATGCAGACGGAATATTTGGGTAGGCTATTCTTGACTTCCTTTGCTTCATTATTCTGCCAGAAAGAGGAGAAACCAAGCAGAGGTAACAGTCTTGTATGTGGTTGCTTGGCTCTCTCTCCACACCGTGGGGACTGCAAACGGCATTGATGGTCTTTTGCCATGTAACCACTGTGAAAGCTGTGTTGTACATGTAGCACAGCATATATGTGGGGCCCAAGGCTTGTTCTGGTTACCAACCTTGCATCCCAAGTCAAGATGAGAAGCCTTCTTCACTTGAAAAGTGATACTTTTCTTCTGGCTGGCAAATGTCACTTCCCCACAAATAGAGCAGAAATTATCCACACTATTAATGCACTTTTGAGGCATTACTGTTCTGTATTGTGCCTAAATAGATAAAATAATAACAGTTCTATGTAACAGTAGCTTCAACTGTCTCGCACAAAGCCTGAAATATTTTCAATGCTCCACGTTTCTGACAGGGCTTTCTCTAGTGCACTGGTGACGTCAGCTTACTTCAGCAGCTGCCTGGCAGTAGTATTGCATTGCATCAGAAAATGATGCAATCAACTCTGGATGATGTTGTGCATGATGGTATTATGTGATGCTATACAATATTACATCATTCTAGGCTGATTTAGGATGTTGTTGCAGCCTTACTGGATAAATTTACACGGTGAAATATATAAAATGAATTATATGAAATATCTTGAAGATGAGAGATAATAAAAATGTTCAGGGTTATATGCATGTTCAGCACACCAAGATACTGCAGACTAGGACCTTTTAAAATCAATTATGATATCACTGTTGACTAGTGTTATGGAAGTCACAGATTATGACTTCCAAGATATGAGCAGGACTACTGTGGGTCCTACTTCTTCTCGGTTCTACTACTTCCCAGTCCTCCACTTCACCATGGTGGGGGTTTTAGAAGATAAAACACCTAACACGTGTTAAGTCACTTCTGGGTAGGACAGTTTGCTAATTATGTCAACCTAATGTGGAATTTTCTTTATAACCTCCAAACAATATTCCCTAACATTTTAACCAAGGAATTTAGGGCTTCTAACATTTTCATAGTTTCTTTCTCTTAGGAATACTTAATTAAAATCTCTAGATGTGATTTGTTTACTTTATAGATTCTAGAATTTCAGACCTAGAGAATATTTTAAATGACAGAATTTGCCCTTCTGTTTTACAGATTGGGAAATATTTGCCTAAATAGGTTTAAAAACCTTTGCAAAACTCAGGCTGCTAATGGTGAAAACAGGAAGGTTATGATAGAATCCAGGTCCCCCAACTCCCATTCCAATATTTTTCCACTGTATTTTTATCCCAAAGCACCTAGTACTGTACTGAGCACATAGTTAGTGTCCAATTAGTGAAGAAATGGTTGAAGAGTCACAGGGCTGAAAGCTCAACTCGGTGGTGGTCTGCTGGCATCAGTTATGAGAGACTTCTCCAAGAGGATGAGATAAATGTTTGAAAAGCCTCCTAGTAGCAGGATTTCTGAGCTAGCTGCATTACCCCCTTTTGGATAGTAGCTGTTTTGAATAGTAGGTCAGATCTCAAGTAAACTGGTTTTTTGTAGATCAGGAATGATTTCTCCAGGGTTGCTGCCAGGAAACATAAGCTTCCTAGTGTTGACATGGCTTGAACTGGTGTCTTTTATTGCTGTTTTGTGGAGATATGAGATTCTAAGTGCTGGTTCTCTTGCTTAAAATAATAATTTTCTTGTCTTTGGGGGAGGAAAACCTTTATAACATTTAAGACTTTGAATGTTCATATGGAAAGCAATCTGTCTTATGATGAAGGGCTTGTTGTGGGTTTTTTTTTTTGTTTTTGGTTTTTATTGTGGTAATATTGGTTGACATTGTTATTAGCATATTAGAAGTATAGGCGCCCCCTCTCAGAGAAGTTACAACACTATACCAACACACCTAGAATCCATCACCATAGTCCATTGTGCTCCCTCTTCACCTTATTCTTGTCCTTTCCCCCCCTTTTTCCCCCTCTGCCAGTTCATTCTATAATCATATTTCTCGGGTTAGTTCTTAGCTTGGGTTCATCTGACCCTTTTCTACATTCCACATATAAATTACACCATCCGGTATTCATCTTTCTCCTTCTGACTTATTTCACTTTACATAACTTCCTCCAGTTCCATCCATGTTATTGCAAATTGCAAGAGTGAATCTTTTTGATAGCTGACTATATTCCATTGTGTATATATACCACATAGTCCTGACCCACTCATTTCTATTTGAGCATTTAGGTTGCTTGCATAGGCTAGCTATTGTAAATAGTACTGCAATGAATATAGGGGTGTATATTTCCCTTCAAATTTGTGTTTTGGTATTCTTTGAGTAGATGCTTAAGAGTGGAATTGCTGGGTCACATGGCAGATCCATTTTTAAACTTTTGAGAAAACACCATACTATTTTCCATAGGAACTAGACCCTTCTACATTCCCACCAGCAGTATAAGAGGGTTCCATTTTCTCCACATCCTTGCTAGCATTTGTTATTTCTGGTCTTTTTGATGGACCATTCTAATAAGTATGAGGTGGTATCTCATTGTGGTTTTGATATGCATTTTATAGACGATAAATGATAGTGAAAATTTTTATGTGCCTATGGGCCATTTGTATGTTTATTTGAAGAAGTGCCTATTTAGCTCTTCTGCCCATTTTTTGATTGTTTTGATTTGTTTTCTTTCTGTTGAGTTCTAAGAGTTCTTTGCAGATCTTGGATATCAGCCCCTTGTTGGATGTATGGTGTGCAAATATTTTCTCCCATTCAATAGAGTGTCTTTTTGTTTTAGTGATGGTTTTTCACCATGTGGAAGCTTTTTAGTTTTACGTAGTCCCAATCATTTATAATCTCTTTTGGAACTCCCTGGTGGTGCAACGGGTTAAGTGCACCGGGTTAAGCGCAACGGGTTAAGTGGGGCTGTTGGCAGCTGCGGTGTGCGTTCGATGCCCGGCTGGGGTGATTCCCACATGGTGCAGCAGACCTCTCCTGCCTTGCCCGCTGCTCCCCTCAGCAGTGTATTTCGGTTGATCTGCCTGTTCTGCTCCCCACTCTGTCTCTGGTGAACCCTCTCACCACCCCATACCTCTGGTCTGCGCCCCAGCTTGTATGCATGCATAAATAAATCTTAAAAAAAAATAATGTCTTTTGTTTTCTTTGACACTGGAGACAAATCTCTGAAACCTATGTGATGGAGTGTTCTGCCTATGTTTTTGTCTGTGTATTTTATGGTTCAGGTCTTACATCTAAGGTTTTTATCCATTTTGAGTTGATTTTTCTGTGTCATGTGAGTTAGTGGTCTAGTTTTTTTCCTTTTTTTTTTTTTGCATTGAATTGCCCAGTTTTCTCAAACCATTTATTGAAGAGGCTTTCTTTTCTAAAGTGTTTACTCTTGGCCCTGTAGTCATAGATTAATTGTTCACATAGATGTGGGTTTATATCTGGATTCTAAAGTCTATTCCATTGGTCTATATATGTTTTGTTTTGAATATAAAAACTGTAATATAGTTTGAGGTCTGAGAGCATGATACTGCCATTCATCCTCTTTTTTTGTCAGGATTGCTTTAGCTATTCAGGGTCTTTTGTGTCTCTATGTGAGTTTCAGGAATGTTTGTTCTATTTCTTTGAAGAATGCCATTGAAACTTTAATAGGAATTGCATTGAATTTGTATATTGCTTTAGGTAAAGTCCTCATTTTGACAATTTTAATTTTATAATACACATGCAGAGAATATCTTTCCACTTCTTTGTATCTCACACCATACACAACGGGGCTCCAGGTTGCCAGCCACTGTCAGGCTCTCCCCCTAACGGCTGGCCTGGGGGCTGCCCCAGGCAGACCAGACCTATGCTGCTGGAGCTCGAGGCGGGCCTGCAAGCTGAACTTACTGCAGGTCTCTCCCACAATTCCTGCCAAGGCTGAGCCAAGCAAGTACGGCCACCGCCACTGTCTTGGGGCTGTCCGGGGGCTGCTGCAGTGTAGCGCAGGGGGACATTCCCTCAGACCTGGCTGCTGAGATGCTGGAGTGGGCCATCAAAACTGGTCACACCCTGTGGTGACAGCAGCCCCAGGCCCCTGTGGTTGTGACACAAAGAGTAAGGGGAGGGAGGACATGGTCAGTACTCTGGATTAGGCTTAGGGAAGGTCTCTTGGAGGGGGTGACATTTAACACAGAGGTCTTACCGAGGAGGAGGGTCCTGGGAAATGATTCCAGCCAGGGGACCAGCAGTGTCAACAGCCACCAGTAGGAAGGAAATTTGCTTATTCAGAGTGAGGCACTGTGAGTGAGGACTGAGGTAGAAGAGACCTACAGGGCGGAGCATGGAGGGCTTTCTGTGCTAGGGCAGAGGAGTGGATCCCCCTGACAAAAAGACCCCCCTATTGCTCTGGGAGAGTGGAGGGCAGTCCCCAGGCAGTAACAGAAGGGTGGAGCATGTCATACGACATGAGCAGATTCATGATTTAATTTTAACGTAGAGACACTGGATTGTGTTAGGAACAGATTCTAAACACTTCAAATAGTCTTCCGTGCCTTGATTTGAAGTAGTGGCTTCATGGCTTAAAATGTGAAAAAAACAAACAAACAAACAAAAAAAAAACCTAAGGCCAAGACAGTCCAATTTTAATTTCCTATAACTGCTGTAGCAAATTACAACTAATTTAGTGGCCTAAGACAACACAGATTATCATCATGAGGTCAACAGTCTGAAATATACCCCAGGGGACTAAAAGAAGGTGTCAGCAGGCCAGGTTACCAGCTCTAGGGGAACGATGTTCCATGCCTTTCCCAGCGTCTAAGATGGCCACCTCCTTCCTTAAAGCCAGCGCTCCCATGCTCCAACTCCTACTTCTGTTGCCACATCTCTGACTCACCTGACTCGCTCATTCATTTATAAGGTCCTTGGAAGTTATATTGGGTACATTTGGATAACTTTTCCACATCTGTACAGTTACTTCAGCCACATAAGAAAACACATTCACAGGTTCTATAGATGAGGACATGGACATCTTTGGAGCGGGACATTATTCTGCCTCCTGCCTTCATAGGTTTTTTTTTTTTTTTTACCCCCTTGCTGCTTTGTTTATTGTCATTTTTAACCATCTAAAGCTCTGGCTTTAGTTGCTCGTTCCTTCCTCCCTCCCTCTTTTTCAACAGCTATTTTCTGCACACCTACTATGTGCTAAGCCCTGTGCCAGGTATTGTGAGGAGACAACTATGTAGCCAGACTCTGCCCTCCAGAAACTTTCTCTGCTTTCCCAGATAGCCATGGGTCAGCTTAAAGTAAATTGGCCATAGTGCAGGAATTGCATGAATGAGGCAGACATATGCAAAGGGCAGTCGCTATGTTGCTGTCTCTGCTGAGTCTTGTGGCTAAGATCAGTAAAATACCATCTGAAACTGAGGAAGAAGCATCAGTAGACTCACCAAACTCAGAGAAAACTAACAACTAAGAGTGGGCTATGATATGAAGTCCTGTTTTTCAAAAAAGTACCTTCTGACTGTCCCTGAGTGGTCGGTCACTGTTGCTGGTCACACACTCACCACAGCTCACAAGCAATCAACACCTTCATCGCTGACCCTTCTCCCCACCCCTGCAAGGACAAATGCAGCTCTCTGAAAAACATTTGAGCCATTTCTTGGCAAATGTTCCTACAAGCGAGCCTCAGGAAATGCTTGACAAAACATTCCACCCCTACAATACCTACTAAGAAGTCAGTCGAAAAGTTTATTTTTGTTTCATTAATTCAGCCATTTGTTTTCTCTTTATGTGACACATCTGAGTGAAATCATATGCTGCTTAACACCCTTTAAGATGTGCTTTACTAAAGCACATTCCATTGTACATTCCATTGTACAGATTTCAAAAATCTATATTAAAGTTGTTAAAAACTTAGGTAATGCTAGGTCACCCAAGATCTGAAACCAGGAAGTCCGACTTCAGAGGGTGTATTCTGCACTCAGGGTGGCAGGCAGTCTTTGAATACTGCTGCAAGATAAAACAGAAAAGAAAGGCCACTATCTAATTCATCAGTTCTTTTCACTTCCTGTCCTGGTTTTGTTACGGGAACCAAGCTGCCTTAGCAGTGGGAGCCGGCAGGAGCCGTGGTGCCTTTTACTCTGCTGCTCTAGAGCAGTTGTGGCAGTTGCTCCTGCCCAGTAACTGCCGTTTTGAATGGACTAATCAGGTGCTAGGAGCTGACAGGAGGTCCAATCAGCTCCAGGATTTAAAAATGGTCCAATCAGACTTGTGGATGGTACCCTGAGAGAGGATGCAAGCCAGGATCAGAGGGACTCGAGACAGGGAAGAAGAAGAGAAAAAAAAGAGAGAGAGGACGCCAGCCCCAGAGAGAGAAGGAGGCCCCTGAAGAGAACAGGAGGAGACGATGACGACATCAGCCCCCAGGAGAAGAAAGACGACGGTTCCAGACTCCAAAGAGCGAAGAAAGAAATTCGTTCCTGGCCTCCGAGGAAGAAAGAAGAAAAGAAGCGTCCAGCAGCCGCCCTCCGAGCAGGAAGAGAAGCCGAAGGACTCTGCAGAGACGGGGCCTCCGGTCCTGACTCTGACGTTGCTTGAAAGGAGCCCCAGAGGCCCTGGGCCTGGTGTCTCAAAGAGCTGTTTGTTGGGTGTCGGAGGCCGGCTCCAACCGATGTTTCTCAGGTCCCGGGGAGGGTGTGGAAGGCATCAGCGAGATGGGATGCGAGGAGAAGAGGGAGGGGGTGAGAGACAGCACACACCAGAAAGTGCGATCAGGCCTTCTCTGCTTTAATTGCTCAGGTGCGGGGCTTTATATTAAAAAAGTTGGCAAGTAAGCATAATTTTAACAAATAATGAAGGTTACATAGTTTACAGAAACAAGACATGTTTGAGATAAAATACATACTTTGTTAGTACCTACAGGTTAGATAAAAAGTACCTTTTCTTTTGAATATACTGTTTATTGTGGTCTAGAGGTCATGGCTGGTATTTGGTTGCGAGGAAATGCAAAAAGGGGGTATGGGAAAGAAGCAATTCATTATGTTTTGTATGGTGGTCTGGGACCCATCAAGGACATTTTTGTCATTAACTGAAACAGCCCAATACTTATCTCGGTAGTATGAGGCACAAAGGAGTTGTGCAGGTGCGAGTAAAGAGACACGTCTTTTACAAGTAGCTAGAAACAGGCTGATTATTATTAAATATTTTTCAGAAAATGGATATGTGCTTTTGAAGCTACGTAACTAAGGTTTTAGGAAGAATACAAGAGATTATTATAACGATTGATAAGAACATTTGTCTATGATTAACTACAAAGGTGACCTAAGACTTGTCCTTCTACAAATCTAAGTCTGATGTGACTATCAGGCATCAGAGAAACATCACAGGCTCATTTACATCAAAAAACACATAGCAAGCTAGCAAATAATGCAGGCCTACAATTCCCAATGTTTTTAGTCCAACTAGATAACAGGATCCTTGGTGACCAGAGTCAATCATGTCTTTATAGTTTTAGATTAACAAGAGTAGAGATAGCACAACCGTTTTCCAAGAAGGGAACTTCCTTGAAGCCTGCTTCACCCACAATCGTGACTTTGTCAAACAATGTGGGGGGAACTAGGTGTGGCAGTTGGGCTGACCCAACACCTCACAAAGAGCTGCCATCACCGATGCTCTCTGGGTGGGGTAGCCGCCACTTGAGGATGCAGTGAGCTCTCTGTTTCCCGTTTGTAAAATAAACCCCATGTTTGTTGTTCCTGTAGCCTGAAGTCTCTTGCAATTGTGCACACGGGTGAGAAACCACAGACAGTGACCTGTCCTCTCATCAGGCGCTGGCCTTTGTTGTTTTTGGCCTTTTGGGGCTTTTTGGTGGCTCTTTCCTCAGAGCCTGGGCAGTTGTGCCCCGTCCCCACCCGCTTTCAGTTTCAGAACTATGTGAGCATATTTTCCCCACCTGCTTTCAGTTTCAGAACTATGTGAGCATATTTTCATAGGAAAACTGCGGCTGTTGAAAAACCTGTTATTGATAAAAGCAGGGGCCTGCAGGTCCAAGGTATTAAGTATTGAATTTGAACTTTGTACCAAATCTTTACTACAGAGAGAAAAAACTAGAAACTCTTAAGTGGCAAACTACTACCTGTTGTGAACTTAGCTTGTTTTTCTCAGCTAAATCGAAAGCTTTACATTGTATTCTTTGTACCAGGTGCCTTGTCTGCTTATTTCCTATGGGTGATCAGATGAGTTCTGCTTAAGAACAAATTTATTCTATTTTTTTTTAAAGTAGAATTTGACTTGAGGAATTGTTTTTTTTTTTTTTAAAGATTTATTTATACAAGCTGGGGTACAGGCCAGAGGCGTGGGGCAGCGAGAGGGTTCACCAGAGACAGAGTGGGGAGCAGAACAGGCAGATCAGAAATACACTGCTGAGGGGAGCAGCGGGCGAGGCAGGAGAGGTCTGCCGCACCATGTGGGATTCTCCCCGGCCGGGCATCGAACTCGCATCGTGGGCTGCCAACAGCCCCACAGCGCAGCGCTCAACCGCTGCGCCACCAGGGAGGCCCAAATTTATTCTATTTTTAAAAGGGAGAACTTGTTAGGGTAAGTCACATGTTAACCTGAAACTATGAAAAGTGATCTGTATTAATTATGCACATTTGGGGGCGTTGTTTTCAACTCTTTATTAAGAAAATTTTCGATCATCTACAAAAGTAGACCAAATTAACCCACTTCCGCAATGCTCAACACAGAACACTCTGTCTCATTTATCTTGCCACTGAAGTCTACCTCTCCAGTTTCATTTTGAAGCAAATGTGTGGGGCTATTTTGAATGCTATGTTTTGTTAGGAAAATGTAGACTGTAAGGGAACAATAGTATACATAAACAGGGCCTGGTCAGAAAGACACTGGGGGAAACAAGAACAAGGAGAAGTCTGTGTGCTTTTTGACCAGAAAAATTATTTTTAACCAGAAAAAATAGGAGGGCAAGCACAGATTATTTGCAGCATTTGCATACCAAACAGTATTGCAGAAAAGGGGGGATGTTTTGATTGCAGACAAAGTGGGTCTACCTGTTATGCTATAACAGAGGCTTTTCCATAAAAAAGGAGGTTCTATGTTCTCTGCCCCACCTAGTAAGGGGTGGGGCTGAGTGGAGAAAGGAAGCTTGAGACACAGAAGAGGACAAAGCAAAGGGAGAGACACAGGAAAGGAGACACAGGAGGGAAGACAGGGAGCAGAGTGAAGTGAAAAAAAGTGTGTGCTTGCTCCTCGGCTCTAGACTTGCACCAGGAATTTGGGAGACTTAGAGGATATACATGGAGTTGAAACATACAGAGAAATCTGAAAGAGACAGTGGATGGGAGACATGTGGGGAGAAAGACCAATGGCAGCCAATATCTTGACTGGTACTTTGATTTGTCTTTTGTCCCAGGCTTGCAGGGTTTCTTTCACCCCCTTTCTGTGGTTCCCTGCCAGAGGGTGCCCCTACGAGGGGAGGGGCTCCTTTGCGTGTTTTATTAGGAAATTATTATCCTTTCTTCTCTTTGTACGCACACTAATTCTATTACAGAGCTTTCACCCTAATGTTACCAGGAGGCCCCCTCAGCAATGGGAGCCAGCAAGAGCAGTGTATTTCTTTCAAACTGCTGCTCCACAGAAGTCTATTGATCTTTTATGCAGCAAGTATATTTCCTGAAGTCTGGCTCTTCCCAAACAAGTCTGTTGTGGTAGTCGACCTTTAATGTAACAAGTGTGTTTCCTGCAGCCTGCCTCCTCTCAAGTCTGTGGTGCCAATCAGACTTATGGGAGGGGCACCCTGAAAGAGAATAGAAGCAAGGGGTTGGGGTTGGAGGGAGAGGCAGAAGAGAAGGTAAGAGAGAAGCAGAAGAGAAGAGAAGCAGAGACAAGAGAGAAGAGGAGACCCCCCCAGAGAGAGAAAGAGGCCAGCCCCAGAGAGGGAACAAGCCCTTAGAGAGGTAGCAAGCCCCAGAGAAGAGGAGAGCCCGGGAGAGGGGAAAGGCAGAGACAGGGAGAGAGAGACCAGCCCAGTAAAGAAGCAGAAGAGAAGCACAGAGGAGAGAGAACCCCCAGAGCAATGCTGTACGATTGAAGTGGAATGTGAGTCATATGGATAATTCTGCATTTGCTAGTAATCACATTGTAAAAAGAAACCAGTGAAATTAATTTTAATATGATATTTTATTTAGCCTAATATAGCTAATAATATCATTTGAGTATGTTATCAAAATAAAAATATATTACCAAGATAATTTACATTCTTTTATATTAGGCCTCTGAAAGACAGCACTATCGTACAGTTACAGCCTATCCATACATATTTTTTAAAGATTTATTTATGCATAGAAGAACTGGGGTATAGGCCAGAGGTATAGGGGGTGGGGGTGAGAGGATTCCCCAGAGACAGAGTGGGAAACAGAAAATGCAGATCTACTGAAATCCACTGCTGAGGGGAGCTGTGGGTGAGATAGGAGAGGTCTGCGCTGCCATATGTGGGTCAGCTCCCTGGCTGGGAATTGAGCTCAGGCACAGAGGTGATACGAGAGTGCTGAGACTTAACCCCCAGGCTACCAGAGAGGCCCTGGACTATCCATATTTTAAGGACTTGATATACATTGGACAGAGCAGCCCTAGAGAGCCCAGAGTAGGAGGGTCAACAAGTACTTTGTAATTTACTTGAAAATACTGCTACTAAAGACTTCTTAGTAAAAGTTGTAATGCAATGTGTAGATGCTGGGATTCTTCCAAGGAAATCTACTAAAATGAACAAGAGAAAACAACAATAATAAAAAACATTGTCCATCAATAAACAGGACATTATTACAATGTGCAAAACCTAGCCTATGAAGAAATGCAATTTTTCAGCTCCTGAGCAAGATTACAGTGACTAGAAAATGTGTGAGCAGTTGGAGAGGCCCTTGACATAAGGTATAGACAAGGGTGGTAACTCCAGGTACTAAAATCCAGGCCTTGTTATTTACAAGCTTTGTGAGTGGGGCTGCTTACCACCTCTCTCTATGCCTCAGATTCCTCATCTATCAAATGGGGACCATAAGATCTAGGCCGGTTGTTAGAATTAAATGAAGACATACACGTCAAACACTTAGAACTATACTTGTACCATGCTAACCTCTCCATAAGTGTTAATCAATAAAAACCAAAACAAACAGCAGTGGAATTGTGGACAGACCAAGAGGAAAGTGGAAACTTCGGAAAGTGGGGCTGATGATAAAACTCACAAGTTATTTTTATTCTCTGTGGCTTTGTTTTGTAACTTAATGAGTTGCTTGGAAGTGGGAGGGAGAGAGAGGGGAAAAAAAACCCCAAAACTGGCTTTGCAGGGCTGACTGGAGTCTGTTGAGCATAGCTAAACATAAAATCACTAGACAAAACAGCTTTTATCTAAATCATTACAGTTACCCACACCAACCTTCTACTTGGGTAATGTGCTCACTTGAGAGACTCTGTACCACTGAGAAAAAGGACAACAGAACCTGGAAAGAGCATTCTGAGGCAGCATTTCATTTTCATCTTGCCAACTATGCAAGTTCACTTCACCAACCATCCCAAAATTGATTTTGAACAAAAGATAGAACCGCATATAACTGGTCACCTATAGAGATAAGTCAAGTAGGAAAGATGGCAACTTAAGTTAGATGCATAGTACAACTAAAATGGAGAAAAGTACAGAAGAACATGTAAGAAAATACTTCAGTCTCAAAAAAATTAAAAAAAATTATGATTTGCTGCAAGCCAGCTTCAGGAGATAGAGCAGATGAGAGAGGAAGATGAAGTAAATTGGCATCAACCAGGAAAGAAATGAAATGTAACATTGAAGCCATTTTGGAAAACAAGGAAATAAACCATTTTAGAAAGGAAAACCACAATAGAAGCTTAAGAAGTTTATCTGAGGGAAAAAAAGAATTAGAAATTTGGAAAATAAGCTTGAAAAAAATAGAGGAGGGACCTCCCTGGTGGCACAGCATATAAATCTCAGCACTACCAAGCTATTGCCAGTCACTGTGACATGAGCTAAATCCCCAGGCAGGAAGCTTCCCATATGGCACAGCAGACCTTTCTTGTCTCACCCGCTGCTCCCCACAGCAGTATATTTCAGTAGATTCCTCTGTTCTGCTCCCCATTCTGTCTCTGGTGAATCCTCTCCCCTTCCTCCCCTCCCTCCACACCTCTGGCCTACACCCAGTTCTTGTATGCATAAATAAATAAAAATAAATCTTTAAAATATATATTTAAAAGGTAGGCAGGGTATAAAATAGATGATTCAGGAAATACGGTATCCATCAACCTTTCTTGGAAAAGTTGCCTACAAAATTTAGATTAAAAAAGACAGTTCAAGATAAAGAATTCAAGAGTGAGAAAGACATTGCCTTGATAGATTGTTGGTGAGAAATATCTTGGTGCATGTTTGTCTGGTATTATTTGGTTTGGAACTCTGGAATTTTTGCATCTGACTTATTTCACAGGTTGAGATGTTTCCCAACATATTTCTTTAAATAAAATTTCTATGCCTTTTTTCTCTTCTTCTTGAACCCCCATGATATAGATGCTATTTCTCTTACCCCAAGGACTCTTACACTACTTTCACTTTTAAAATCCTTACTTTCACTTTTAAAATTCTTTTTCTTCTGTGATCTATTTGTGTGTTTTCCAACATTATGGTTTTGATCTCACTGATTGTCTGCATTACTTGAGTTTGTGTATTTTTGAGACCCTCTATTGTATTTTTAAATTTGGTTGTAGTACCTTTTATTTTTTTATAAATTTTATTTAGTTTTGCATAGAAGAACTGGGGTGTAGCTAGAGGTGCTGCGGGTGAGAGGATTCACCAGAGACAAAGCAGGGAGCCGAACAGGTAGATCTACTGAAATACACGGCTGAGGGGAGCAGTGGTTTGGATAGGAGAGGTCTGCTGCACCATATGTGGATTAGCTCCCTAGCCGGGGATTGAATTTAGGCCACCAGGGAGGCCCAGTTGCAGTATCTTTTAGATCTATGAGTTCTAATTGTAATAGTTGCATAATTTTTCTGTTTGAATTTTGTTTCTATTTTACATAAGCCATTGTTTTGTTTTGTGTTTTAGTTCATTAAGTATTGTTTTAACTGTTCCTGTGAACTCCTCTTTAGACCCAATCAATAGTTCTGCTGGAGTCAAACTTCTCTCAGAAGTCTGATTTTTTTTTTTCCTCTAGCATTTGTGATTTGTTCTTCTGTCTCTTCATTTTTATTATTTATAGATTATAGTGAGGATAAACTTTCAGATTACTGTCTATCTTTTGGGGGTAATTAATTTTGTTCTGCTTCAATTTAGTTGAAGGAAACAAGCCTGGTGTCTTCGTTCTGCACCATCTTGCCAGACTCCCCTCTGTTGATGAGAAATGAATCTATTTAAATCAAGCTAAGGGAAACAACAAGAATTATCATCACAGAGCATTATGAGCTACTGGGTTGGCATTGTCAATGGGAACAATCAATCAGGCAGTCTGGGAGGGCAACTGGGCAACTGGGTCAAAAGGCAGCAGAGGCAGGGCCTTTGTTGGGGCAGCTACTGAGTATGGTTTGGTCTTGTTCCTGTCTACAGTGAGCACAGATTCTGTGAGGTCTCCTTTACAAAAGTTTCTTTCAGCTTCAATTAGCTAGAGTAGATTCTCTGATTTGTCATTCAAATAAAATTTAAGACAATAAATGTGATTAAAGTGTTGAGTATGAGCACTTACTCTGGAAAACCAATGCTCAGACACAGTTGGTGGGAATGCTGCTCCAACCTTTTGAAAGGGCAACTTGGCTGGGTTGATTAAAAATTTAAGTACAAATCCCTGACCCAGAAATTGTAATTCTAGAAACTTATCTTACATCTTTAAACATTCTTTCTTTCAGCAAGTATTTATGAAAAATTGTGCCAGGTTCTTGAGACACTTTAATAAACAAAACAAAAATCCCTACTCTCCAAAAAAAAATCCTTACCCTCTTGGAGCGTAATTTCTGGGGTGGGAAGCTGGAGGGAAAATGACAGTAAAGAAGGTAACCACTTAAAAGATACAGTATGATGGAAGGTGAAAAATGCTAAAAGGAAAGGATAAATAAAGCAAGGAAAAAATTTTTAATGCTATTCAATTCAATTTCAGCATAGAGGGCTATGAGGTAGTTTCAATAAAATGTGGCTTTAAACCATTTAAAGTATCTAGTCGTGATTAAAAATTCAAACATAGAAGCATGGACATTAAAGTTTCTTATTTTAAAGAATCAAAGAGAAATATGCACTTGTACCTATTAAACTTTAAGAGGGTAGTCCCCAGGTAAAGGGTTGGGGGGGTCCAGGTTCCCTGCCCCTTCCAAGGAAGAAGCTGGGGAGGAGACAGAAGGGGGAGAAAGAAAGATGGGAACCAGAAAGAGGACCTGAAGGAGGCACTTGGAAAAGAGAGAGAGACATGTGAAGAAACTGCTTGCTTTTTGCTCTTGGACTCTGGAAGCAGATGTGGATGAGAGACCCCTGGGGAAGTTAACAAAGGCAGCTTTTTTTTTTTTTAAAGATTTATTTATGCATACAAGCTGGGGTACAGATCAGAGGCATGGGGCAGCGAGAGGGTTCACCAGAGACAGAGTGGGGAGCAGAACAGGTAGGTCGATGGAAATACACTGCTGAGAGGAGCAGCGGGCGAGACAGGAGAGGTCTGCCGCGCCATGTGGGAATCTCCCCAGCCGGGCGTTGAACTCGCCTCGCCGCTGCCAACAGCTCCACAGCACAGAGCCTAACCGCTGCACCACCGGAGAGGCCCAACAATGGCAGCTTTTATCTTGATTTTTCTTCTTTTGTCCCAGACATGCTGGTCCCCTTCTGCCTTTCTTCTGGGTCCCCACCAGAAGGTGCCTTAGACTCGTAACAGGCTATCGGGCCTCAGAGGCCCTGCTTTGGGCCAATCCTGTTTGGCTGGGCATTTATCCACGAAAGATGGTTAAATTCAGGTGCCTGGTTTGGAAAATATATCTTTTCCTTCTCTTTGTTGCACACTAATTGTATTAAAAGTTCCTTTCCATTGAAGGTCTTATGCACTGACGTATGTTTTGTCTTGATACAGTGGATGGCAGAACCATTCTAGAGAGGGGAGGTTTGGGGATTCTGGGGTGCCCTTATCTCTGTACTGTAACAAAACAACTATACCAGTAATTCATGACTGGTCACTACAAAGCATGCACTTCTATTGTTTTAAAAAATTTTTAGTAGAGCAGATAGAGTGTAGAAAATCAGCAAACTAGATGCTAACCAAGTGATGGTCTCTACTGACACTTTGAGATGAATTTTGCTGTTACAAAGCATCTAGGATCTGAATAGGCAAGAACACCCATAGAAGGGGTGAAACTGGAAAGTGGATGTGTGATTCTGAATCTACTTATTGGCCAGGAATCCATTTGATGGAAGCTTAAAACTGGTAGATAAGAGTGATCTAGGTGATCATTTATTAGCAGATGGCAGGCACTATGCATTGTGGATTGTGTATTATTGTGTTATGCATTGTTAGTGCGACAACTTCTAATTGTATAATACATAATCTAATTTCAAAAATTTGCCCAAGGTCACTAACTAAATAAGTGCAAGTGTTGAAACTCATACCAACCCTCTTTCTTTTGCAACACCTAGTGTTAGATGGAGTTGACTATATTGAGTTTTGAGACTTTTCTTTGGAAAAAATTGACTATCCATTAGTATTATATTCACTGCATGAAACAAACCCTGACCCAGAGCGCCTTAAACGAGCAAAGGGATTATTTTCTCATGTAGTAAATGTGGAGCCATGCAGTTGGCAGTAGGGGCTACTCCTTGTTTGTTGCTCTGGCATCAAAAAGTGGATATTCCACCTGGAGCCTCACAAGTTCCTAGCCGGAAGGAAACAGGAGAATAAAATGGGTGGTATCTGCAATGGGAAAGCAAAAACCTCAGGACTCTCTAGGTAACTTCTTCCTACATCTCACTAGCCAGAATTGAGTCACATGGTCACTCCACAGGGCTGTGGGTTCCTATGAGCTACTAGCTGGCCACTCATGGCCAACTGTGACCTATTTGCTATCTATGAATCACAGCAGAGCATTCCTTGACTACCTGAAGAGTATAGCCCGTATCACGAGGCAAGCCTGGGGACGCCTAAGCCGCTGTTGACCTGATTACGTGACTATCTCCATGGTGGTCTTGGATAATTCTGCCTGTGATAACATCATCCTTTGCTGACACAAATGTCTCTTGACCTATGGTCACGATGTCCCCTTCCCTGTCCCTTGTAAAACTTTGTCCCCCATTCCTGTCCCACCTTCCAGACCTTATTCCTCATACCATTGTCGCATGATCAGTTTTTACTAGCCTGTGTACTTTCAATAAGTGGCACAAGAACCTCTGCTCAAGTCACAGAGTCTTGCCTTACAAACCTGCTCCACTACTGTTGTGTTCCTTATCACATTCCTGCCGCAAAGCGGCAATAAAGTTCCTGTTGCAACACAGGGCTTCTGGGTAGGTTAGCATTTGAGCTGGGCATTTGGCCTCAACATGACCTGGGTTGATTTAGGAAGAAGGAAGGGGAGAATGGATACTGAGTTAGCAATGTCTATTCTAGGAAGACTACTGGCTAGGCCAAGGATGTTGGCAGAGGAACAGCTGCCTCAGACGAGCTAGTAGACCAAAGTGGAAACTAGGGCTCCTGGTACCACACCATTTTGCTGCAAGAGAGGCAGGGAAATGTATCTTTGTTCCAAGCAACCCTGGGTTTAACTTCAATCTATTATTAAGGAAAGAGAGAATGGGTATTAGGGACCACTAGGGCCTGTGCCACAGTCCCTCCACTGGCTACTGAGACTGGGTTCCCTGGGGGAAGGAATCTGGTGTGCAGCCATATGTTTCAGAATCTTTTCTAGACAGGAGGGGTCTGCGGGTAGTTGTTGACACAGGTTTTGGTAATGGAGGGAGAGTGCAGAAATGTAAGGATACTAGGGAATGTTAGAAGCATTTGAAGACAGATTGAGCCTCCTGGGTTGGCTGGGGAGAGGCATTAAGACTGTGGGCCTCTATTTATAATAGGTAAGACTTGGAAACAATCCAAATGCCCAAAAATAGATGACTGGATCAAGAAGATGTGGTATATATACACAATGGAATGCTATTCAGCAATTGAAAAGATAAACTAATGCTATTCACAGCAACATGGATGGAACTAGAAGAGATAATGCTCAGTAAAATAACTCAGAAGGAAAAAGAAAAATATCGGACGGTTTCACTTATAGGAGGAATACAGAGGAACCAAATAAGGGATCGAGGAAAAAAATGCAAATAATAACAACAACAATAAAAAACCCACAACAATACAAAACAAAAGTAAACTGAAAACTATAAATCAGAGACATTCTGCAGCAGAGGGGGAGGAAGAGGTACCAGAACAAGGGTGGGAAGAGCACAGGGGACTATGGTGATGGTGCACGGGTGAATTGGTGGTGGGAATTCTATGGGGTCTATACCTGGAAAAAGAAAGCAAACATTGTACAAAAATGAGCAATGATGTAAAATATATATAAGTAAATACCAAAAAAAAAAAAAAAGAGTACGGGCCTGCTCATCAGTCACTTCCTCCCAGCCCTTTCACAGCAAAGTGTCGCCTTTTCCTGCTCTTGGTTTTCCTCTTCTGTAGAATGGGGTAATAATAGCCCTGTCCTGTAGGGTTGGAGTGATATGATGATTCTGAAGTGATGATTCTAGCTCCTGTTTTATGCTACACACGCCATAGATGACTGCTGTTGTTTTTGGTAGAAGCAAGATCTGGCCTGCAAGCCCCCTGCCCTAACTTGGCTCATATTGTCTCCTCAACTATAGTGACTCACTTGCCACTCCTTTATCACAATATGCTTTCTGCTTTTGTTTTGTCCACGGCTGACTTTTGACTGAAATACTTCACATCCTGGTGATCCTTACAGTCCTTCCTGACTCCGTGCACCCCTTCCCTTGTCCAGGAATTCCCCTCTGACTTCCCCAGGTTGGGTCAAACCATGTCTAGTTCTATTAGCACCCCACACCTCTGTCAGGGTCTGGTTCTTTTTGCACCCTCAGGCAGGCATTTACAGGGTTCTTTGTAAGATCAGTGAGGTTTTCTGGGAGGTTAAGAAAAGTCGCAGCCATTACCCGTGTTCAAGGCTCCACAGGAAGAGGAGGAGGTGGGAACTGTGCCATACTTTAAATGTTTAAATGACTGCCAAGTTTGTAGGTGCTCAACAAATATTGTTGAATAAACATAACAAATTAGCACTGTTGAAGCACAAAACTAAAATACAAGTGTGTTATTTGCAAATGTGTGATTTGCAGAGTTTTATTTATAAGTCTATATTCCCACTGCACTGCAGGCAGGCAGTCGTTTTGATACTGGGCAAAAGGGGTTTCAAAATTGCCAAAGGCAGTGTCCCAATTGCTTACTGGTCACTATCTTGGTTCTACACCCGTGCGCACATTTGCAAGACTACTCAGGCTTAGGGAACAACCACAGCGTTGGGCTTTATTTAACAAACAGGGAAAAGCAAAGAATTACTTAAGTCAACATATGGCTGTTTACCTTACTTAAAGTAATGTCCAGTCCTTTAAGTCCCAGAAAAGTAATAAAGATGGCGTCTTCCTGCCACTGCTGAGGTGGAGCTCCTCTTCTAAACAATAGGCTATGTTTCCAAAATGCGTCTTCCTTCTTCTGTAGACGCGCACTGATCAGACTGTAGGCCAGGTTCCAACTCACGAGGATGACACAGAACACAACCAGAGATGCTCCCGGAACTGCCATGGTGTCCCAGCGCAGCACCAAGCCAACAACACTGCAAACAGCAACTACAGATGCAGGCCGGCCCAACAGACTGCACTCAGGCATTTTAGGAAGGCGCCCGCTTCGGGCCTCTGCCTTCTTCCTTTGGCTGCAGTCAAAACAAAACTGGGAACAGTTTCCGTCGCTCAGCTACTTGCAAAGCCTCCAAAGTCGCTGGTCCCAAAGTCACTAAAGATTCCAAAAACGCTCAATCCGAAACTCTATATTCCGGCGGCTCAAAAACTTCTGGCGTCTGATTTCCAAACTCTCAATCTTGGCGGCTACATTTTCTGCCTCTGATTCCTCTATCCCTATATCCTGACGATTCTTTTCCCCTTCTCCTTCAGTCCCTTTTATTTCTCATCAGACTCTCCACCCCAAACTGCAAATTTAGCATTTTCCCTGGGGCTATTCATTCTCATCAGCAAACCCCCTCCAGGGGCACCACCTTTACTGGACTTTGGCCTCAGCCCAGTTACAGTTTGTTGGCCGGCACCTTGCAAGTTGTGTCCCTGTCCTCCTCTGGAGACAACTACCAGTCTCTAAATTTGCTGCGGCCAGGGAACAAGAGGTCAGGACCCAACGGCGCCCTGCCCACCTTTCTGGAGAGAGGGGTGCTCTCTGGCGGGGGTCTCAAGACCTGCCTGCCTCAGAGAGAGGGGTTTCTCTAAGAGCCAGCCGCTCCCGCTTCCCCCACCTTCCACCCGCACCATCAGCGGCTGTTTCCATCCCAGCCGCTCTCCACCCGCCCTGGGCGGACACCGCCGCGGCTTCTCGCCGCCCCCCCAGCAGGCGGCGCCCTCTGGCCCGCCTCCGGCCGGGGTACCCGCCGGGCGGGCGCGCTAAAAAGCCGGCGGGTCCCAACGCCCGTACTTCCTGGTCGCTACAGTCGGGGCCGAGGAGGGTCGCAGCGGGGACCAGGGCCGGGCTCCCCAACACCCCCCCACTCCCGGAGCGCGCGGTGCTCCCGCCCCTGTCTCGGCGGTCACCTGGGGTCGGGCGCCGCAGGTGCCCGAGGCGGCGACCCCGCCGCGAATCTGGTCGAGCGCCCAGAGCCGGGACGCGGTGCTCGAGGCGGGAGCGGCGCCTGGTGAGTGCGGGGCGGGCACCCCGGGGCTGGTCGCAGCGTCGCCGCTCCGGGCCGCCGGGGTCAACGGCACCCGCGGAGCCGAGGTTCCCCGCGGGCGCTGCGCGCTTCGGCGAGGGCGAGGAATTTGCTTTTCAGGGATTCAGAGACTGGGGGTTCTCTACTCCTTAGAAGCTCCCTGAGCGGGGCGGGGGCGGGGCCCTGGACTGAAGGTCACTAACTCCGCCTGGGGTCTGTCGTGGGGTTTGGGGACCGGGCACCGATCTGGTGACCTGGGTTGGGCGTACACTCACCCAGACACGGGCACCCTCAGTTTCCTGGGGAGATGGTTTTTAAACATTATTTTAAAAACAGGTGATGTTCTAAAAATGGGAGTGTGTGAGTTTTACGCTTCCTGGCACAGCGAGGTCGGTGTATACGGGCACGGAAACACACCCCTGTGTATTTGGGGGGGGGGGGCGCATTTTGCGTTCCCTCTCCTGGCCCTCGGGCTTTGGGGGAAGGTGACTCTGCTCGCCTCGGGCACCGGGATTAAGCCCCAGGGCTTCGCAGGGCTGTTAGTTCTCAGAGACCGTGGCGTTCTGGTTGGTTCCTCTGTGACCAGCCCAGCTACCTCAAAACTGTCGCCAGATAACCTGGACCGCCCTCCGGATCTCGTTGGCTGAAGCACCTTTTTCTCACCTGGGTAGGTGGCCTCGAAGGTGACGGCGGGGCCCGCCCCCCAGCATTCCGGAGGCTACCGCACTGCCGCGGCCGCAGAGGAATGTCCAGCGGGGACAAAACGCGCACGCTTCGCCCAACCTGCTGCTAAAGACTCGGGTAAGGGTGGGGGTGGGGGAGATGTTGCTCAAACCCCAGAGATAAACCACTTGTAGAATTGCAAGGGGCTTGCGAAGGAGTGTTTGGGTCTCAGAATTGATAATTGCTTTTACTCAAATCGTTTTGCTCTTGTTTTTCAGGTTAAAAAATTTTAATTGTAACACACACACACGTATTTAATTTGCTTTACTTTTTGGGACAATCGCTAAGACCGAGTTTCTTTGTGCTACCCCCAGAACAGAATTGGGGGTTACCAGTAGGAATCAACCTGGATGCCAAGGACTTGAGAACCTGTGGTTTTAAAAACTGTTTGAGACACAACATAACTCGGCAGTGCAATGCAATGCATCGATCTTGGTTGGGCTCTGATTTGATGAGAAAAAGTTTTTAAAAAATTGAGCCGATAGAGGAAATTTCTATGGTTTGACCTATTCAGGATATTTTTGTTTAGTTACCTTTGGTAATGATAGCATGATTATAGTTTGTTTTTTTGTCTTTGTGAAATACATAGTGAAGTTGAAATATAGGTTGAGGATTTGCTTCAAAATAATCCAGTTGAGGGTAGCTGTTAGTGGAGATGTCTGGTGCGTGGGAGATGAAATGAGAAGGGATTGACCATGAGTCCTTAGTGGTTGAAACTGAGAGAAGGGTAGGGGGCATGGAATTCCTTAAATTATCTCTGCATTTGTAGCTTTTGGCAGTTTCCTTTAAAAGTAACACCACCGAGAAGATGTGGTACATATACACAATGGAATACTATTCAGCATGGAAAGAAGATAAACACATGCAATTTGCAGCGACATGGATGGAATTAGAGGGGATCATACTCAGTGAAATAAGCCAGAAAGAAAGAGAAAAATATCGAATGGTTTCACTTATAACAGGACTATAGGGAGGCCGGGTGGGAGAGAGACAATCAGTG
>PVIJ01016493.1:0-32501 GCA_004024925.1 Scalopus aquaticus | reverse complement strand
TGTATCCTTTCGGATTAGTGTTTTTGTGTCCTTTGGGTAAATTCCCAAAAGTGGTATTGCTGGGTCGTATGGGAGCTCCATGTTTAGCAATTTGAGGAATCGCCATACAGCTTTCCATAGTGGCTGGACCAGTTCACATTCCCACCAGCAGTGTAGAAGAGTTCCTTTTTCTCCACATCCTTTCCAGCATTTGTTGTTTAGGCTTGACATTCTAATTTTATGTAAGATAAATTTTATTTCCCTTTGATTTGCAGTGTAAAATTAAAGGAACCTAGTTGTGATGAAGAAAGAATAAGAAACTTAGCTATTGGAATAAAGTAAACAAAATACTTTTTTAAAATCTAAGTTGTAAGAAAAGTACTTCATGCACTTCAAATTTCACAACAGCTTTTTCCTTTATGCCATGCTGTTGATAAATAACATTATTATTTCAAATGAGAGACCCACACTTATGCTTGGATTTGTAATTTTTAAATACTGAGATACCTTTGTCTGGTAATAGATACCAAAGTGTTCCATTGTAAAACTAGTTTTTATATACAGTTTTCTGTTACATAAATTGGGAAAATGTTCATATTATTTGATTTGATCTTTGTAGTTATCATTTAATGAGAAGTCAGGCCCTTCCATCTCTGAAGCATATGGTTTCTCTGAAGAAAGCAAAGAAAATTAAGATTTTCTTAGAAAGGAAGCAAAGGGTTCAGTGACTGGGTAGATTACAGGTAGGATCTTGGAACTAAAAAGACCCTTAGCAACTATAATTTGCTCCCTTTGGTTCTTATTTACTGATAATTACTTTTCTTTTAAAAAAAAAGATTTACTTATTTATGCATACGAGAACTGGGGTGTAGACCAGAGATGTGAGGTGGTGAGAGGATTCACCAGAGACAGAGTGGGGAGCAGAACAGGCAGATCTACTGAAGTACACTGCTGAGGGGAGCAGTGGGTGAGTCAAGAGAGGTCTGCTGCGCCATGTGGGTCAGCTCCATGGCCGGTATCAAACTTGTGCTGCAGTGGCTGCTGATAGCTTCATAGTGCTCAGACTTAGCCCCTTGTGCCACCAGGGAGCCTCGATTATTACTCTTCAAAAATCAAACTGTAGGGCCTCCCTGGTGCCTGGAGGTTAAGTCTCAGCGCTATCATTGCTATCATCGCTAAGGCCTGAGTTCGATCCTGGCCAGGGAACTAAACCACATATGCCGCAGCTCCCCTTACCAGTATATTTCAGTAAAATCCTCCTGTTTTGCTCCCCACTCTATCGCTGGTAAATCCTCTCACCTCCTGAACCTTTGGTCTGCAACCTAGTCCTTCTTGCACAAAAAAATAAAAAATAATCAAACTACAGCATTAAAAGCAATACTCCTCTTGAATACCAACTACTATTTTCACAGGGGCAACCCTCCCCCCCTTTTTTTCTTATAATGGTTTCCCTCCGCCAATTTTTCCAGTGTTGAAATACAACACGCATGAAATCTCACCGCAAAACAACTAAGTTTAAACTATGCCTAATCTTTATCTAGATGGAGTCATTCAATATGTATTCTCTGTGTCTATTCCTTCCCTCAACCATCATGTTTTAAAGTCCTATGTGTGGTTGTAATGGCTTCATATTTTTATGTATAGATTTAAATTATATGAACATAATGTGTTGTATCTGTCCATTCCTTCATACTGTTTGTTTTCAGTTTTTGGTTCTTGGAAGTAATGCTGCTGTGAACAGCCTTGTACATATAAGCACACGTTTTTATAAAATAGATTTCTAGCTTGGGCTTGGTGGGTAAAATCTCCCCAAGTGGGAGCAATATAATATAATATATTTCAGTATAATAAACTATCAGCTCCTTCCCCCCCATAATTGTAGTACCTTTACTCTCCCATCAGTAGCTTGTGAAAGTGTCCTTTGTTGCAACTTTTTTTTTTTTTAGATTTATTTATTTATACATACAAGCTGGGGTACAGGCCAAAGGTGTGTGGTGGCAAGAGGGTTCACCAGAGACAGAATGGGGAGCAGAACAGGCAGATCAGAAATGCACTGCTGAGGGGAGCAGCGGGTGAGGTAGGAGAGGACTTCCGCACCATGTGGGATTCCGGCTGGGCATCGAACTCGCATCGCTGCTGCCAGCAGCTCCACTGCGCAGGGCTTAACAGCTGTGCCACCAGGGATGCCCCTCCTTTGTTGCAAATTTTGAACAACGTAGGGTGATAGCAACTTTCAGATTTTTAGCAGTTCTATGAGTATATATATGTATGGCTTAATGAATTATAAGGTACCTGTATTCAACACCCAAATCAAGAAATAGAACATCTCCAGTCATCCCAAGCCTTCTCTATGTGTCCTATCTTGATCCTAACTTGTTCCCTCCCCCTAAAACTAACCATTAGTCTGACTTATAATCATTTTTTGTATTTCCCTAGATACTGTAGTTTAACCTCATCCATTTTTTAAAAATTGCTGTATCTTTTAAATCAGGTTTTTCTCCCATTTTCTTCTCTTTTTCCTTACAGTTATCTGGCGTTAACTGGAACTATTTGCCCAGTAATTTCCCAGAATCTAGATAATTTGTTTTTGTCAGACGTAAAAAAAAAAACCTTTCAAACTGTCTTCCCTTTAGCTCTCCCCCATTAAATACTACAAATAAGATTTTGCTAGATAGCTTTGAATTTGGGGGTTGTCACAAACCATTGTAACATCTCAAATCTCACTTCCTTGTCATCCCCCCACGCCCCCATTGAGAATAGGTGGGCTAGATTCAGAATTTTTATTTTTACTTTTCTTCTAGCTTCTATTCTAAAATTTTGGATGGGTCAACATCTTTGACCGGGCTCTGGTTCATTTTCTTTAACAAGACTATAAATGTATGTACTTTCCTCAGAAGACACTTACGTCTTCTCTCTGTGATGTTAGCAGCCTATGGTTTTCAATATCTAGATCCAGTAATTCATTGAGGATTGAAAAATGATGATAGTTTAATTGATTATATTACATTTTTTTTGAATAAAAAAGCCATTTCCTTATCTATTACTTGTTATCCAGTGATACAGTTCATATAGAAAGGGCAAGAAAATGCCTGATTCTTTGCTTTTATTTTACCACTTTAAAGATAATATATTGGTTGACAATCCTTTGAAGGCTTTTTTCACATTTTCTTTAGAGTTTCATGAGTGCCATATCAATTATCTTTATTGAAGCTGGAAGCCTCTTAAGGATTTTTCTTCTGAGTTCTTCTGACAAGACCTAGTCTTTGATAGCTTCTTTGATATATAATAGGACAAGATGTTCCAGGCTAATTTTGTATGATTTCTCTCCTAGAGCTAGAATTATTAATTTGTCCAAAAGTTCTGGTTTCTTTTGTTGAGTAATAGTATCGCAAGACCATAATCTAAACAGTTTAGATGTTCACTCTTTGCAGACTTTTTTTTAAAACAAAATGTTTATGAGTCAGTGCTAATATTTAAAATTCAAATTTAGGTCTGTAAGGTTTTACTTCTGTAAGTGTAACTCCTTTTTTCCACACTAAGAATCTTGATTATCTGGGATACAGGTATTGATAGACAATTCCATAACTGTTAGTTTGTTTTAACTCTACACACGTCTTAAATACTGTCACAACTAACATAATTAGTATAAACAACTTAAAATTTTGTTTATGCCTTCCCTCCCCATCATTTTTATGATACTATCTCATTTAACTTAGTATTTACCACCAGTTTTTGTGTCAGTATTTTTCTAGTAACTCTGGTTGCCTGATTCTCATTTTTTCTGAAGGTCAGTTTTTCAGGAGGTGCTTGTAATTTTAAGATAAAATATTTCAATCTTGGGCCTCCCTGGTGGCGCAGCGGTTGAGCACTGTGCTGTGGAGCTGTCGGCAGCGCAGGCGATTCTAGTTCGACGCCCAGCCTGGGAGAATCCCACATAGCGCAGCAGACTTCTCCTGCCTGGCCCGCTGCTCCCCTCAGCAGTCTATTTCTGATCTGCCTGTTCTGCTCCCCACTCTGTCTCTGGTGAACCCTCTTGCCGCCCCATTCCTCTGGCCTGTACTCCAGCTTGTATGTTTAAATAAATAAATCTTTAAAAAAATATTTCAATATTTTCTTTAATGGGTAATACTTTTCATATCCTGTTTAAGATATCTTTCCCAATCCCAAGGTTATGAGGATATTTTCTTATGTTAGCTTCTGGAAATCTTTCCAATTTAAATCAAGAGTTCACCTAAAATTGTTTTTGTCTCACGCTTGAGCAAGAGGTCTTGTTCTTTGTTCTGCCTACTGCTCCATTCCCAAAATAAGACTTTTTAGTAGTGTTGTATAGTTTTAAAAAATGTTTTTCCCTTGATCTGTCGTGACACTTTTGTCATAAATTAAACATCCATAAATGACTGAATCTGAATTTTGTTCTGTTGGTTTGTCTTTTTTGCCAGTACACCTTTGTATTAATTACTGTGACCTTAATATTTGATAGTGTAAGACTTATTATCTAATAGTATAAATTCTCCATATTTTACTTTTCTTTATGAATGCCATGGTTATTCTTAGCTCTTTGCATTTTCCTGTGAATTCTGTAAAGATTTTCCAGACATCTTTATAGAATTGAACTTTCCAACCCAAGAATGCTGTTTGTCTCTCCATTTATTTAGTTAATCTTTTGTTTCACTCAATGATGCTTTACAATTTTCTGTGTAGAGGCCTGGCATGTATTACTCTTCGTTGCTATTGTCCCTTGGCTATTTTTTGATGCTACTCTAAAGAATATTCTTTTAAAATTCATTTTCTAATTATTTCTTACTAGTGTAGTTTTCATCTTTGTGGTTTTTTTGTTTTTTTTTTAAGATTTATTTATTTATGCATACAAGCTGGGGTACAGACCAGAGGTGTGGGGCAGCGAGAAGTTTCACCAGAGACAGAGTGGGGAGCAAAACAGGCAGATAGACAGAAACACACTGCTGAGGGGAGCAGCGGGCGAGGCAGGAGAGGTCTGCCTCGCTGTGTGGGAATCTCCCCAGCCGGGCATCGAACTCACATCACTGCTGCCAACAGCTCCACAGTGCAGCGCCTAACTGCTGCGCCACCAGGGATGCCCTGTATGTTCATCTTTGTGTATTGGTCTTGTATCCAGAGACATTGTTGTTCATTCATTTACTTATTCTAGTAATCTCTCTGTATACAGTTACATATACAAATATGTATGTGTATCTTCCAGAAGTTTTGTTTTATCTTTCACTTATAATCCATTTGGAATTGAACTTTATATGTGGTTTAAAAATGGATCAAGACTTATTTTTTTCCCATATAGCTATCCAGTTGACCCAGAAAATTGTTAAGTTCTGGTGAAGGCTCTAGTCCTGACTTGCAGATGACAGATTTCCGTGTTCTCGTGTGGCAGAGGACAAGCTCTCTGATGTCTCCTTAACACTTTGTGGTCCGCTCACATATAAGTACATGTTTTTGTCACCAGTATCAGGTGGCTGCTTACGTATAATACGTGTTCATCTAGTCTCTGGTTTTTCACGCCACGGTGGATTTATTTGGAACTATTATGAGTTATTTCTTTGATCGTACTCAGTCTAGAAGCTTTACACACTGTTTTGTTGAAAGTGTAAGGTGTTTTATGAGAGATATTACAGTTTTTTTAATATCCAGTAGTTCAGGAGTTGCGTGTGTTTTATTGAATGCTTATACCATTCATGCAGTGGCACAGAAAATGGCCGGCCCCAAGGGCTGGTAAATTTAAAGGGCACCGGCACACAAAGTGTTAAGAAGGGCTAGTCCCTTGGGCCTCCCTGGGGGCGCAGCGGTTAAGCACCCTGCTGTGGAGCTGTTGGCAGTGGCGACTTGATTTACATGCCCAGCTAGGGAGATTCCCACATGGCGCAGCAGACCTCTCCTGCCTCACCCACTGCTCCCCTCAGCAGTGTATTTCCGTTGATCTGCCTGTTCTGCTCCCCGCTCTGTCTCTGGTGAACCTTCTCGCCACCCCATGCCTCTGGCCTGTACCCCAGCTTGTATGCATAAATAAATAAATCTTTAAAAAAAAAATGGCTAGTCCCATCATGAGGGCTATGCCCTCATGAATTCATCTAAACCTAATTCCCTTGCAGAGGCCATCATATTGGGGGTTGGGGCTTCAAAATAATAATTTGGAGGGATTTAGCTCAGTCCATAACACTACCTTTACCTCTCTGGATTCATATTTCTTTTTTTAATGGAGTGCATTTTTAAATTATATCAACAATTTTAGATCAACAATTACCTTTTCTCAACTTTTTGAAGATCGTATTCAATTATCTTAGCATTAATTTTCTCTTAGGAGTTGAGGTTTTTCCTCTAGTAGTTTTTATGAGTTTAATGTTGTACTTCATTATGCTCTATTTAGGTGTGACTTTATTTTTACTACTGCTTAGTAGTTGGTGTACTTTATATGAAGTTTATGGTTTTTTCCAGTTCTGAAAAATAATCTCAGCCATCATCTTTTTAAATTTTATATCATTCCTTCTATTTTCTTTGTAATTGCTTTACTATTAACCCTGTTAGTTTCCTGACTCTTAACCTCTTTTTAAATTTTTTATTGAGATATAATTATCACAATTAAGAGAAGATATTAAGGGTACAGTTTGGTTAGTTTCCACAGATTCCTCAAGCTATAGAATGTTCTCATCACCCAGATATTTCCTCATGGTCCTTCTCAGTTAACCCTCTCTCCCCCAAAATTTATGATGTTTTTATCATTATAATTTAGTTTTTCCTCTTCTGTAACTTCATATAAATAAAATATTAAATGTTCTTTTGTGTTTGGCTTCTTTCATTCACTTTGCTGTTTATTGAGGTTTATCCATGTTGTCACATGTATTAAGAATTCATTCCTTATTGTTCAGTAGTTTTCATTGTAAGGTATATCACCAGTTGATGGTGGTGGTGGTGGAAAGCTACTTTCAGTTTTTGGCTATTAAGAATAAAGCAGCTATGAACATTCTTGTATAAGTCATTTTCTGCACATATTAAACTTTTTTCTTATCTATGAAAGAAATTGTTAGATTATAGTGTGTATTTATATCAGTGTTGATGCATATTTAAGTTCAGAAAGCTGCCAATAGTATCATTTTGCATTTTAACCATTACAGTGGGGTGCAGTAGTGTCTCATATTGTTTTGTTTCAAGGATCCTTGTCTGTTTTAATTTTTAAAAAACTTTTACTGATGTATAATTCATAAAACAAAGGCATTTTCATATACAGTTCAATGAGTTTTGACAAATGTATGTACCCAAGTGACTACTACCAATTGAGATGTCACCTCAGAAGATTCCCTCGTGCCATCTCCCACTTAATCCACCCCATTTTTCCTTATAGTCTAGGGTTTTGGTCCACTTATTTTCATTAGTCCATATTTCAAACAGTTTTTCCCCAGAATCCAATAGTTCTACAATTATAGCCCCTTCCTTAACTTCTGTGTGTGTGTGTTCAGCTGCTGATGCGTGCCTATCTTGACTTTAGGCACAACTGTCCTTTATTTTTTATATATATTTTTTACATGGTCATTCATTTTGTTACAGTGTTTGATTTCTCCTCTCAGGTGTTGTCGCCATAAAATTACCACCACCAAGACTCCTGTGAACTGTCACCATAGTCTCTGTGCTCTCCCCTACGCCCCCTCCCCCATTGGACCCTCTCCTCCCCTGCTGAATGTCTTCAATTTATAGTTTGCCTGCTAGTTTTGTCTTTTTTTTTTTTCCTGATCCCACGTATGGTTTCCTTATGTTCCTCCTTTAAGTGAAACCATACGATGTTTTTCTTTTTCCTTTTGACTTATTGCACTGAGCATAATCCCTTCTGGCTCCATCCATATTGTTATGAATGGCATGAGTTTATTTTTTTGATTGCCAAGTAGTATTCCATTGTGTCTATTTACACATTGTGAAAAAGAGAAGAAATTTCAAAACTACCAATTTAACAAATGTTCATGTTTTGTTTTGCTTCAAATAATTGTAAAAAGGAGAAAAAATGTTATATGTAACTCAGGTCTAAGCTTTAGTTCTTTTTTAATCTTTCTTTCCCAAAAATATTCATTCCCCCGGGCCTCCCTGGTGGCGCAGCGGTTGAGCGAGCGCTGCGCTGTGGAGCTGCCAGCAGTGAGTTCGATGCCCGGCCAGGGAGAGTCCCACATGGTGCGGCAGACCTCTCCTGCCTCGCCCGCTGCTCCCCTCAGCAGTGTATTTCTGATTGCCTGTTCTGCTCCCCATTCTGTCTGAAGAAAAAAAAAAAAGAAAAAAAATTAATTCCCCCAAAGTTGATGAGTTTATAAAAACAGTATTTTTACATCTAATGCTTAAATCTGTTTTTTAAAATTCTATATAATTGTACATAAATGACATCACATGTGTTATTTTCATTTGACATTGTTTTTAATTATCCACATTGACCAATATCGGTCTATTTAGTTTAGCTATGTTGTATTCTTACAGGAATTTTATTTTTTCCTTTATTGATATCCATACGGTCACTTCCCATTACTCATATTGCACAGTTTGCTGTAGTGTACATCCTTATCCACATCGTCTGTTACGCATATCCTAGAGAACAAGTACAAGTTACTTTAGCTAATATACCTGTATATGGAATTGTTCAGCCACAGAATGTATATCTTCTACTTCATATTACCAGTTCCTCTCCATAATGTCTTCCAAGTAGTTCTCTGAACCAGCAATGTATAAGATTTTTCCCATTTCTCACATACTAGCCGTTTTTGCTAGCCTGAAAGTTTGAAACGTATTTTCTGACTTGCTTTGCCCCGATTACGTGAGAGGTTGAGCATCTTTTCAATGTTTTCTTTTTTCTGAAGCTCCTGATCCTATTCTTAACCCTTTTATTTTTTTAATGATTTTTGTATCTGGATGTAAATTCTGTATGAGTTGTTTCTTAAATATGTATTTTTAAAAATATTTTGTTATTGCTATGTGTTTGTTTTCTCAAGGGTTGTTTTTTTTTTTTCACCATAAGCTTAGAATGCTACCTTGAAACTTGATATGTGGGAAGAGTTTTTGATACTCCTTCATTCTTAATGTTAATTTTTCTTTTTCAGACCTTTTTGAATAGATAGTTGCCATGTGTAGATATTAGCAAGCACATATGTGTATGTCTCAGTTTGAAAATGGCAGAAGGAAACAGCAATGAAGAAGTGATTCATTTGAACAACTTTCACTGTCACCGGGGACAAGGTAATAGTCTAAATTTCTCTCAATATTACAGTTGTTTATATGAAATAAACCTATTTTGCCCTATGTAGAAGCCGTTACAACATCGGGCATAAATGTACTCGTCAGGCTACAGTTATATCAAATGGTGATACCTGCTGGCATGAGTGAAATTTAAAAATCATCCATCACAACTAGAGTTAAAAAATTATTAATCAGCAGGTAAAGAAAGAGCTGTGAGAATAGTCATTGGCTCCTAAGAGGTGGGAATATACAGTTACATTCTCTGTGATTACATAGGCCTATTCCTCCAGGCCTGTTGGATCCAAGGTTCAAGAGGAACTCTTAGAAGAATTTTGTCCCCTTAATTTCGTTTTTGCCAGAGATCCTGATTTAGCCTTACAGGGAATTTTAGGGTGTGTATTCTTTTGTTTTATAGTATTTAAAATTTGGGGAAATTTTTTAGTTTATGAAAGGAAGGGAGCCTCCATTTTTATGACATTCCTAAATGTGTATGAAATTTCCTGTCAAATCCTCCAAAGTTCACATTTACACTTATGTTAAGGAAAAGTTTCATGATGATGAGTATAAGAAGAGATCATTTTTTTCAATTATAAAGTCATGGAAGAGGTTGTACCAGCTATCTTTTTTTTTCCATTGATAATATTTTGTGCTTATGAAGGTGTTTTCCAGGAATGTGTAAGATTTCCCATGTAAATTATTTATATTTTGCTTTCAGAGCATTTAAAATTGAGCTAATTTTATTAAGCAAAAAAATTGCAGAAAATAAAATTGCTTAAGCTATTGCCAATTAAGACTGATTTTTTTTTTTTTAAGATTCTACTTGGTAGTGATTATACTCATAATTTGCTGTGATTCAGAAAGTTTTAAATCTTAGCAGTAGTTTATATATATATTTATGATCATTTCCAGGGTTCTGAGCATGCATATCAAATGTTGTTTTTTAATTGGGTCTTAAAATTACTTGAATATAGTTTCCATAAAAACAACCAGTTCCTCCTGGAGAACTATTGACTTGGTGGGGAGGGGTGTATTTGGGGTATATTTTTCTGTTACACAAATTTTGTGTATTTTGTATCCATCGTGAGAGTTTTTTTCAGGTTACAGAGTTGTTTTGTTTTTATTGGCTCTTTTTTTTTTTTGGTCAACTGCTATAGCTTTTGTAAAATCATCTTTATTGAGGTATAATTACATATAATAAATACATACATTTTAAGTGTGTAGTTCAGTGAGATTTGTAAAATGAATACACTCATATAACCACCACCTCAGTCATAATACAATGTTTTTATCACCCAGAAAGATTCCCTTATGCTCTTCCCTTTTGTCATCAGTCCTCTTCCAGTGGTCATATAACTAGACCCATATAGCATACACTCTTTGTACCTTAATTCTTTCACACAATATATTTTTTTAAAGCTTCGTCCTTTGTTGTATGTATCAGTAATTCCTTTTTACTGCTGAATAGTATGTAATAATTGAGAACATTTATTCAAGAGTATCTGGGATTCTGAAGTATGAGTTAGCATGAGTTGACTGCCCCCCCCCCCGCCTGCAGGCTGTGGATTTGAGCCTTCTCTGCTTACCATCTGCAAATCTTTTTTCCAGAATTTTATTTAAATCTTTCTTCTTTTTATACTGTATATATATTTTTTAGTTCCTTTACTATCATTTTAGTGGAATTTCAGGAAGTGATGGTGATAACCACTTGCTTTCATTCTGCCAGATTTAACTGGAAGTCCTTTATAATGTACTACTATCCAAGCCCTTGGTTGAGTTGTTACATTTATCAATCTGCTGTATAGGTGGCCTTGAACTTGAAATCAGGCAGCTTTACTATGTGTCAAGTATTTTAATAAAAAAGCATTTTATGTGGACTTTCTCAGCTAATCCTCACACTACTTGAAGTAGGCACCATTATTAACCCCCTTTTTATGTTTAAGAAATGAATGCTTAAAGAAATTAGGGATCAGCTTCATGAGTGACATACTGACATAACCTCAGACTTTAGATCCCACAGACTTTCCTGTTTTAAACTGCTCTCTTTTCCTGGCATCACTGAACTCTGTTATAATAAGGAAATGTGTTCGCAGATTTTAAGTTACTTCTCAAATGCTAGGGTGCCATAAAACACATGAGGCGTTAACCTTGAGAAAAACTTAAGATCTTTATTTTTTAAAAAAGATTTATTTTTATTTATGCATACAAGCTAGGGTATAGGCCAGAGGTTTGGGGTGGTGAGAGGATTCACCAGAGACAGAATGGGGAGCAGAACAGGCAGATTGACTGAAGTACACTGTCAAGGGGAGCAGCGGGCGAGGCAGGAGAGGTCTGCTGCACCATGTGGGAATCTCCCTGGCCAGGTATCGAACTTGTGCTACAGTAGCTCTGGACAGCCTCACAGTGCTGCGCCCAAACTGTTGCACCACCAGGGAGGCCCAAGACTTTAGATCTTTATTGAGGAACTTCAGAATTTGTAATAATGATGTCTCTTTCTTACTTCTTCATTTTAAAATGTTTTTTTTCCTGGAACACGCAGTGCATTTCTCTTCATTGACCATTTTAACCTTTAACATTCCCATGGAGGCAGACAGGAAAAAAAATTAGGTTTGTTATCCAGTAACTCATATCAAACATAATCTACCTTCAAACAAAAAGAAACTGGAACTTTGAACAAAATTACTACATCTAGCTAGTCTGACTCTACTCTAGGAAGGTTAAATTGCTGACTGTCAAAGATGCGCAATGATGCTAAAACACTGAAATATGTTTGCGTAAATGATGCTTAAGGTTTATGCCTAAGGTGAGAATATTTTAATATCTTAAATACTACATAAAAATTTTAATATTTTCAGGTGAAAGTTTTTTCCAGACCTGTCAGTTTAAATGAAATAGTATTTCACTTATTCCCTGAAAGAAATAGAGTGGGGTTGAAGGCCATGATTACACTTTGAAAAAATTGACATTAAAATTGCTTAAAACGGGGGCCTCCCTGGTCGCGCAGCCATTGAGCGCTGCCCTGTGGAGCTGTCGGCAGCGCGCGATGCAAGTTCGACGCCCTGCCAGGGAGAATCCCACATGGCGCGGCAGACCTCTCCTGCCTCGCCCGCTGCTCCCCTCAGCAGTGTTTTTCTGATCTGCCTGTTCTGCTCCCCACTCTGTCTCTGGTGAACCCTCTCGCCACCCCACACCTCTGGCCTGTAACCCCAGCTTGTATTTATAAATAAATCTTAAAAAAAAAAAAGGCTTAAAACGGGCCTCCCTGGTGGCGCAAGGGGTTAAGTCTCAGCACTATGAAGTTATCAGCAGCCACTGAAGCACGAGTTTGATCCCCGGCCAGGAAGCTGACCCACATGATGCAGCAGACCTCTCCTGCCTCACCTGCTGCTCCCCTCAGCAGTGTACTTCAGTCGATCTGCCTGTTCTGCTCCCCATTCTGTCTCTGGTGAATCCTCTCACCCCCTCACCTCTGGCCCACACCCCAGTTCTTGTATGCATAAATAAATAAAAATAAATCTTTTTTACTAAATGGCTTAAAACAACTACAATTATTTTTCTGCCTCATAGTTTCTGTGGATCAGGAGTTTGGATGGAGAAGATTTTATCAACAGATTTCTCCAACCTACTATAGAAAAAAAGTTGATAATTTCGAGCATAATAATTGTTAGGTTTTCTTTAGTGATTCCTAAAATGTATTATGGCTAAGATTAGCATGGAAACATGGCTCTTAATATGTGGGTGCATGTGCTGCTTGATGAGATAATTAACATGCCAGCAGCCATGAACTTGACTTTAGACTTGACCCTTTTATGCCAAAGTTGAATTAAGGAGCTGAATGTGATTGTGCTCACTTTCCAGTGACAGTGTTCTCTCCCTGCTTTTAGACTGGATCAACCTCAGAGATGGACCTATCACTATATCTGACTCCTCTGATGAGGAAGGGGTTCCAATACTGGTCATCCCACCTCCTCAGCAACACGATGAAGAGGACTTGGATGATGATGTGATCCTGACAGAAGTGAGTATTCTTAAACTTTACATAAGGCATTACTGCAAGTTGATTTTTCAACCTCTTTGTGCATGTGGGGGCCTTTGTTTGTTGTGGAGCTACTTCTGGCACACTTTGTACCTGAGTTTCTGAGAATAGCCCCTTTTTCATCCTGCCTAATGTCCCTTTGGCTTTGGAAGTCATATGTCTTAGTCTGTTTCTGGACTTTTAGATTATTGCTGAGACTATTCATATACTAGTTCACACTGTTGGAATCACCACTACTTTATGAGTATCTTAATATCACCTAGGGCAATTTCCCCTGCTTAGTCTGCATTTTCCAGAGTTATCTTGTATATTCATGCGCTTATAATAATCCTAATAGTTTGTCTAATTGAAAACGTGTTATTAATACCTTTAATAGTGATACTTTCTAACTAAGAACAGTTTTATCTTTCCATTTAGTCTAGCCTTCTTTTCTGTTCCTCAGCCAGAGTATTTTAATTTTTTCTTAATGTACCTGATAAACATTTTTTGTTAATTTTCTTGGTTATTTCATCTTTTCTGTTGCTTTGTAAATAGCATCTTTTCTTCCTCTTTACCTTTTAACTTTTTCTATAGTTTAAAAAACTGTTGGATTTTATATTAATTTTAACTCAGTCACCTTTTATTATTTATAGTCATTTTCAGTTGTCCCTCAATTTCTCAAGGGATGACATCTGATTTATCTGAAAATGATATCGTTTCTTCCTTTCCAGTTTTTATACTTAGTCTTTCTCTTGTCTAATTATATTAAGTGATACCTTTCAAAATGTTTTATGTAATGATGATAAGAATAAGAAAAATTGCCACTGACATAAATGGTAATACTTTCTATGTTTCTTCAAAATTGTCTCAGCTTCCTCTGTGTTAATTGACATGTCTGGATATTCTGTCACTTTCAGTATCAATTTTGTTAACTGATATTTTTCTAGAAAATAACTTGCACAAGGTTTTTGAATCAATTTTATAGAATCACACAAAATAGCCTATTGTTCTTTCTCCTTACTCTGAATCTGTGGTTCCTCCATTTCCCTTTTCCATTTTGTGTACTTGTGTATTTATATTTATGTTCCTCCCCTCTTTTTTTTTTTCCTTGATTTAATGAGCTAAGCATTATCTTCCCCCACCTCCTCCTCCTATACCAAAGAAACAGCTCTGAGATTTCTTACGGCTACGATTTGTTTTCTTTATCCTTAATTTTTGCTTTTGTCTTCTGTTAATTTTTTCTTTTGCTTTAGTATATTCAACATACTTTAGCATTTATTTTATGGTCCTTTCACTAATTTCATTATTCATTATTTACTCTTTCATATTACTGTTTTAGTTACTCATTGCTGTGTAATACATAACCTCAAAATCTAATGACTTAAAACAACTGCAGTCATTTTATTGATTCATGGTTTATGTGATTCAGGAGTGAGGCAGGCTCAGCTGCATGATCTGACTTGAGCTCACTTATGTGGCTGTTCTCAAGTGGTGTGGGAGCTAGGACAGTGAAGGACTAGTGTAGTGGGAGACTGGCAGGCATTTTTCTTTTCAAGGCATCTACATGAGTTCTCTTGTTGTCCTTTTAAAACATCTTTATAAAGATATATTTCCTAGACCATACACGTCATCCATTTAAAGTCTGTGGTTCACAGAATTTCACAATATTTTCATTACCCCAAAAAGTAGCATTGCATGTTAGCAGTGACTTCCCATTTTACCTTCCTCTAAGCAACCACTAATCTGCTTTCCATCTCTAGAGATTTGTCTGTTGGACATTTAATATAAGTGGAATTATACAGTATGTGGTCTTTTATAACTGGCAAATTAGCATGTTTTCAAGGTTCATTCATGTTGTAGCATGCATTGAGTATTTAATTCCCTTTTTCTCAACGGTTTTATTGAGCTACAAGTCACACACCATACAATTTGTCCATATATAAAGTGCATAATACAATTTCTTTATATACATTCACCAAGTACAATTTCAGATCATTTTCATTATTCCTAAAAGAAACCCTGCTCCCTTTAACCTTCATTCCTCAACCTTCCTAGCTCATCCACTAATCTATCTGTGTCTCTATAAGTTTGTCTGTTATGAACATTTCAAGGTTCATCTGTGATGTCACATGAATCACTACTTCATTCCTTTTTGTTACTGATTGATATTCCATTGTGTGGATCTACCATATTTTGTATATCCATTCATCAATTGATGGACATTTCAGTGTTTTTTGGACATTTCCTTATTTTTGCTATTATGAATAATGAATAATGCATCAATGAATGTTCATGTAGAAATTTTTGTGTGGACATTTGTTTTTGCTTCTCTTAGGTACTGTCTTTAATTTGTTCAGATTTCTGTAACAGTACCCCACATTAGGTAGTTTATAAATAGTAGAAACTTATTGCTCAGAGTTGTGAAGACTGGGAAGACCAAGGTGCCAACATGGTTGTATTCTGGTGTAGGCCTTCTTTCTGGTTCATAGCTGGCCTTTCTGCTCACATGGTGGAAGGAGCTATGATCTTTTTGGAGCCTATTCTATAAAGGCACTAATCCTTTTCATGAGGGTTCTGCTGCTCTCCTGATTTTAGCATCTCCCAAAGACCCCACCTAGTAATACTATAAGCTCCACAATGATAGGCTTTGAATTCAAAGATATGAAGGGCGGCAGGAGGTGAGTTGGAGGAGTTGGATAGGGCTGTGAACATTCAGACCATTCCATCACTAGAAATAGAATTGCCATATCATATGTCTATATTTTATCCTACCAGACTTTTTTCCATAGCAGCTACTCCAGTTTACATTCCTACCAGCAGTGTATGAGGGTTTCAGTTTCTCCATGTTCATACCAACAATTGTTATTTGTCTTTTATTATAGCCATCCTAATATGTGTGAAGTGGTACCTCATTACGTTTTTGATCTGCATTACCTGTAGCTAATGATATTGAACATCTTTTGATGTGCTTTTTAGCCATTTGTATATATATTTTGGTGAAATGTCTATATAGATTCCTTACCCATTTTTTATTGTCTTTTTATTATTGAATCTTTTTATATTCTGAAAATTACACCCTTATCAGCTATCTGATTCTCCTACTGTGAATTGTCTTTTCACTTTTTTGATGGTGTTCTTTGAAACACAGAAGTTTTAAATTTTGACAAAATTCAATTTATTTTTTCTTCTGTCATTTGTCACTCTTGGTGTCACATTTAACACATATGGTCTGTTTTAAGAGCTAGTTCAGGTGTCCGCACATCACAGAAATCTGCCTAATATTAAGACTTTGAAACACTTTAATGCTATTTGTTCACCTCCCAACTTTACTGCTTTTTAATTATATTTTAATTCTGTATGTATATTTTAAAGCTCTACAATAATTTTTTTTTTGTTTTATACAGTCAATATTCACTTCCCCTTCTCTAAATATGTAACTTTTTTTGTTCATTAATCCTTCATCTCTTGCCTTAAAACAGATTATTTTCTTCTATGTAAAGTACTTTACTTAGAATTTATTTTATGGAGCATTTGGTAAGAAAAAAGATTACAGTAAATCTGACATTTTGATTAAGTATAAAATTCTACATGACAATTATTTTAATACCGAAATAAGATGATCACAGTGTTTTTTGGTTTCCATTTTTCTGTTGAGAAGTCAATATTATTTTTGTTCTTTTGAACAAACGATTTACCTTTGAATTTGATTTCTACAGTCTTACTATTGCTATAGTTAGGTTTCTATTTTGGCGAGTTTTTTTAATCCTGCTTAGAGCTTCAAAAAAATCAAGCCACTATCCTTGCATATTTGTATTTTGTCTTCAAATACTACTTATCTCTTTTCTAGAATCCTAATTATTAAGTTGGCCAGACCTTTTTTACTATATTCATTTTCAGTTCTCTTAATTTTCCATCATTTCGACTTTTTATGCCTTATTCTGACTTTTCAGTTTACTGATTTTTCTCTTCAGCTATGTTTATTTAAAATACAACCTTCCATTGATTCCTAATCTCAGTTAGTTTTTCATTCTGGAATTTCCATCTGATTTTCTCCTTTTTTTTTTTTCTATTGATCTCTAGCTCTCTGCTGAAATACCCAGTCTAGTCTTTCATTTCCTTACACATACTAAGCCTGCTATTTTAGAACTCATGTCTGATAACTACAGTACTTGAAATTTCTGTAGGTTTGTTTCTGTTGTCTGTTACTCACCATGTTGGGTTATCTACTGTGTTGCATCAGTTTCTTATGTCTACTAGTTGTGATTTAGGATTACAAGTGTCTGCTGATTTAATCAAAGATTTTCAGTTCAAGCTCTCATTCTTCTACTGGTTTGGGGTTATTTCAGGGAGAAGAGGGGTCGGAGACATCTTTATTCCACAATCTTAAAATTGGACATGCATTTCAATTTTTTTTTAATTCACTGTTAGCACTGATGGCATTTTCTATAAAAATTTAAGCACTGCAAACAAAACTAAAGTCTCTCTTTCCGAGGACCATGGAGATGGATCACGGGTGAATTGGTGGTGGGCTGCCCAAGGGGAATACAAAATGTAAAAGACATAAATAACAATTAAAAAAAAATGGAGGGAAAAAAAAAAAGAAGTTGAAACTTAAAAAAAAATAATAAAAAAATAATAAAGTCTCTCTTTCCCAACCCCTTCCTCCCAAGAGATTTCTCAGAGATACTGTCATTACCACTTTGGCATGTATCCTTCCAGATCTTTCTTTGAATTTAAATGTATATATATGTGCATGTGTGTGTGTGGGTACATTATAGCTGTACTTTTCGAAATGGTTTTTTATGTCTTTTTTAAATAAAATTATTCTGTGTGTATGTGTACACACACACACACACACACACACACACACACACACTGCTTGCTATTTTTCTTCGCCTAATCACATTTCTTGGTGGACTTAACTATTTCAATTCTATCTAGAACTACCTCTTTTTGGAGGTGGGGGAAGTTGAAGAGAATTTTGTGAGCAGATAAATGTTTACCTAACTATTCCGTTGGGGACAAAGCTCAGAACATCTCCAGTTTTTTTCTTTTTATGTTACCAGAACTGTAGCAGTGAATATCCTTGTTTATATCCCCTAAGGACAAGTAAGGGTTTATAAAATAGATATGAAAAGTGATATTGATAAATCATAAGAATATACATTTTTATTCTAATAAAAATGCCAAAGTCCTCAACTAAATTGACCAGCAGTGAATGACAGTATGAGAGTTTTCCCACATCCTTATCAAGGCTTGACATTACCTAATTAAAAAGTTTTCCAATCTTGGGGGTGGGGGGGGGGCTGCTATGTAAAATCTTGTTTTAATTTGCATTTTGCTAATTACTAATGAGATTGAGATTATTTTTCTATGTTTGGTAAACATTTTTCATTTGCCTGCTGTTTTTTCACTCTTTCATTATTTCCTCTATTGTATAGTTATTTTAGTGATCTCACAGATAAAATTATATTTCAAACTGTAATTCAAGCTGCAGTATTTGAATGATTACTTCAGTTCTTATAGTTACTATAGTGTAGCCACATTTCAATATTAAGGTAAATGTGAAGAATAGGTTTTGTAGGGGATGGTGTTTTTGGTTTTGTTTCTTTCCTGTCCTCTCTCAGAAACTGAATACTAGTAAATAAGGAAGTATAGACATAGGAAAGAAATTGAATTATTATTAAAATTTCATTTTTTCTTAGACAAATAAACCTCAGACATCACGACCCAATCTCATCAAGCCAGCTGCCCAGTGGCAAGATCTCAAAAGATTGGGCGAAGAAAGGCCTAAAAAGTCTAGAGCAGCATTTGAATCAGATAAGAACCGCTATTTTTCAGTGTGTAACAGCTCATTGTTTGATTCTGGGGCACAGGATGATTCTGAGGATGACTACAGTGCATTTCTGGATCTTGGACCTCCTGGAGTTTCTGAATTCATTAAGCCAAGTGGCCAAACAGAAAGAGAACCCAAGCCTGGACCAAGTCATAATCAGGCAGCTAGTGACATTATCAACCCCAGACCAGAGCAGAAAATCATCATCTTGGAAGAAAGTAGTCTTCTTTTTCCAGATACTGATCCTTTGGAAACTCAGAACCAGTCATCAGAAGACTCGGAGACCGAGCTTGTATCAAATATCAGAGAATCAACTGCTATCATAGATGATCAGGCTATAGAGGAAGACTGCTGGTTAGACCACCCTTACTTCCAGTCTCTAAACCAACAGCCTCGGGAGATAACAAACCAGGTTGTTCCTCAGGAGCGGCAGGCTGAAGCAGACTTGGGTCCATTGTTGTATCAGCATGAACTTCCCGGGCCAGCTTTTCCAAGACCTGCTTTTCCAAGACCAGAACCCCAGCAGGATGGGATTCCAGGCCCCTCTTCTCCTCAGCCTGCCCACCCTCTAGGAGAGCTTGAAGACCAACAACTAGCAATAGATGATGAAGAGCCAGGTCCAGCCTTTCCAATGCCAGGAGCTCAAGAGGCCAATTTGGAAAACCTTTGGGGACAAGAAGCTACTGAAATAGATCAAGAACTCATTGCACTATTAGTGAAGGAAACAGTAAGTTTTATTAAGTAAATAGTTATAGATACTGAGTTTTCTTTCATTGCAAAAGCTTTATGTGTGTAGACATCCTTTTCCTAAGGGATACATATGTCTACATGTATAAACTAAAAGAAAAACTGATGTGAAATTGAATCAGGATTCCTTCATTTATCCTTAACCCCTGCCAGAATCCCTTAGGATTCTAACTGCAGATTCTGGATACTCTGCTTTTCCTCAGTTTTTAAAAAAATTTTATTTAACTCCAAATTGAAACCCTTAAAGCAGGTTTATAAGATTACTAGAGCTGCACTTTCCAGTGTGGTAGCTTCATGTGATTCTTGAAATGTAAAGGTCTTACAATTAAATGAAATTTAAATCGTGTCCAGTGGCACCAGTCACATTTTAAGTATTCAGTAACACGGGACTGAACAGCTACCATGTTGGAAAGAACAGAACAGAACATTTCCATCATTGCACAGAGTTCTTTTGGAAAGTGAAGCATGTCTTTGTGTCCTGGCTAGGCTGCCATTTGCCTCTGAATTAAGGTCTCTTAGCCCTTTTTTCTCCAGGGTTTTCATCTGCCTTCTAGATCATGTGTTTCTTGAGGGTAAGAACTAGATTGTGCTTTTTTATTTATCTGGATTACTTTGCCTAAGCAGAGATGTTCAATATTTGTTGAAAGAATGAAGATTTTTGGGCCTCCCTGGTGGCGCAGCAGGTTAAGTCGCAGCACAATGGTGCTATCCAGAGCCCCTGTAGCACGAGTTCAATGCCCAGCCAGGGAGCTTCCCACATGGCACAGCAGACCTCTCCTGCCTCGCCCACTGCTCCCCTCAGCAGTGTATTTCAGCCAATCTGCCTGTTCTGCTCCCCATTCTTTTTTTTTTTTAATATTTATTTATACAAGCTGAGGTACAGTACAGAGGCGTGGGGCGGGGAGAGGGCTCACCAGAGACAGTGGGGAGCAGAACAGGCAGATCAGAAATACACTGCTGAGGGGAGCAGCGGGCGAGGCAGGAGAGGTCTGCTGCACCACGTGGGTTTCTCTGTGGCTGGGCATTGAACCTGCATCGCGCGCTGCCGACAGCTCCACAGCACAGCGCTCAACCACTGCGCCACCAGGGAGGCCCCTCTGCTCCCCATTCTGTAGAATGGTGAATCCTCTCACCCCTCCCACACCTCTGGCCTATACCCCAGCTTGAATGCATAAATCATAACTAAATCTTGAAAAAAAATGAAGAATTTTCATGCAAAGTGGGAGCAGAAGACAAGATTATCTCTAGTGGCCTTTCTAGATTCCATATTCTACAGAGACAGATAAATTTGGGTACCTCATATTGAGTATTAAGCCACATACCTGCAGACCTGGTCTTTAGCCCTTCTCTAGTCTTTAGTCACCTTATATACTTTTTGCCATCTAGTTTTTACTGCAATTTGAAATCATTATAGGGAATAAAATTTGAATAATGTTTTCTTTTATTTACAGGAAGCAAGATTTCCCGATGTAGCAAATGGTTATATAGAGGAAATAATTCATTTGAAGAATTATTATGATTTAAATGTGTACGTATATCACCATGCTTTTTAAAAATACAGTTCATTAACTTTGAGTACTTCCACATTTTGTGCAACCATCACTATCCATCTACAGAACTTTTTTCTTCTTCCCAAGCTGAAACTCTCTGTTCCCATTAAACCTAACTTCCTATTCCCTAGTCCCTTCCCCCGGTTCTTGGCATCCACCATCCTGCCTTCTGTCTCTCTGAATCTCATTACTCTAGTGTCCTTTAGTGAATGGTTTATTTCACTTAACACAGTGTAATTTTTTAAATGATTCTATGGTCAAGTTCTAACCTTAGTTCTATAGAGATTGTTTTCTGGACCTTGTAGACTCCTACATTGGTATAGAATTAAGATGCTTAGTTACTCTGGGCATTGTTACTGCCTGTGTTTTCGTCACGATGTTAAAAGACATTTTCTTCCAAACAGTTGTAACGAAAGTGTTCTGTAGTCACTGCCTGTCTGGAGAAATATATGGAAACATTCCTTGAGTTTTTATTGTAAAAAATGACAAGTAGGTTGGTTGGTTTTGGGGTTTTTTTGTTTGTTTGTTTTTACGTATAGGTATCCCAAAGAATACAAAATGAAAAATAGATTATTCCTCTTACTCTTTCCCCTCCTAATTTGGAGAGGTGAGACATTATAGATTTGTAAAGTATGATATCTAAATTAGTTAAATTTCCAACTCACTAATACATATTTTAATTAAACAAAAGAAGCAGTATTCTTAAACCTTTGCTTTCAAAGATGATACCCTATATTGCTATACTGTTTCTTGATATAGATTAGTCCCCTATAGTTTTTATTCAATGTCATTTGTTTTTTCCCCAGCATTAACATAAAAGACTACACATGGAGTGTCTGTATATCTTAACACCTCGATTATTGTCTGGCATTCTCCCTTAGGACAGATCGAAGATTTTGCTTTTTTACTTCTTTATATTTTCTTAATCACTGTGAACTTAAATGTTTTACATAAATGGTATTTTATAATTTGTTGCAGTCAGTTTTCTTTCTGATACTGAATTGTCCTAAATTTGATAACTTAAGCCTTTTAAGATGCCTCTTAAGATGCACCTGTGACTTTTTGGTATGACCCATTAGTCTTTGAGCACATTCTTGCATTCTGGAATGAGGACTGAGTAGTTTTGTTTTCAGGAAGAGATTTTTTTTTTCCCCTTAATCCACTCAGCATCAGTGTTAAGATGTGAGTTTCCTTCAGTCTTTGAGCTTTACCTCTCATTTTATGTACCCTGTAAAAAGTAAGGACTGAAGTTTATTTAGGATCAACTAATGACCTCAGGGTGAGAGGATTCACCAGAGAGTGGGGAGCAAAGCAGGCAGATCTACTGAAATATACTGCCAAGGGGAGCAGTGGATGAAACAAGAGAGGTTGAACTCAGGTCTTCATGGTGGGATGGGCCCCCATGGTGACAGCGCTGACACTTAACACTTTGTGCGCCAGTGCCCTTTAAATTTACCAGCCCTTGGGGCCGGCCATTTTCTGTGCCACTGCATGAATAGTATAAGCATTCAGTAAAATACACACAACTCCTGAACTACTGGATATTAAAAAAACTGTAATATCTTTCATAAAACACCTTTACACTTTCACCAAAACAGTGTGTAAAGCTTCTAGACTGAGTACGATCAAAGAAATAGCTCCTAATAGTTCCAAATAAATCCCCCGTGGCGTGAAAAACCGGAGACTAGATGAACGCGTATTAATACGTGAGCAGCCACCTGATACTGGTGACAAAAACACGTACTAATACGTGAGCGGACCACAAAGTGTTAACCCCTAAGCCACCAGCAAAGCCCAGGATCACTGAATTCTTACTTGTGGCAAATTCTCAGGTCAGCCTTTAAAGATCTGTATAACCTACAGTGCTCTGAGTATGTACTGGGGCAAAGAATCACTGCGGATAATAATGATAGAAAAAAGAAGTGTTCGCAAAATTCTTGTTCAGGGCTCTCTCCCCTTCTTACAAGTAAAATATGAAAAGAAGATTTTCTCCCCTCTCGAGGCCTCTGGCATTGTGCTTCAGTTCTTTGGACAGGTCATGGTGATGAGAAAAAGGAGAGCTTAGAAATAAACATATGGGGCTCCTACAAGAGGTAGTAAAGAAAAAGTTATTTAGGTATGTGTACTGGTACCTGAGCAGAATGAGAAGGCTTTATAGTCAGGACAAATCTGATGGATCTGAGGCAGCTGCACAAGAAATAGCCTCTCCGGTTTGGTTCCCCAAACACTGACCCCTGCGTGAAAAAAGGAGCTGGAATGGGCTTTTTTTTTTTCCTGTCCTCTTCTTGCCGAATCTACCCTCCTATTAGAAGCTTCAGTTTTGACATTGGACAGGAGAGATCTGAGAAGAACAGAATTGAGGGAGACCTAAGGATGGGCACCTGGTAGGAGGTGGAGTTATTCCTCAGAATCTGCAGGAGCAGGTGTAGGAAGGAGAAAGGAGAGGGAAGCCACACTTACCCTCTGAGTGCAGGAGCTTTCTTGTTATGAAGTGACTGGTGCTGCACCCTGCCCTGTCCTTGTTCCTGGGATCATCCCAGAGCAGTTTGTTGTCTAACTTAGTTATTATAGGGTAAAGAGATGCTAGTTAACATTTATTACATTTTCATGATGTTGCATCATTGTATTATTACCTTTGAAGTATTTCATAATAGTGATAAAGAGACAAAACTGTAGGTTTGGCATGAAGAGAATCTGTTCTTAAGAAAATATAGTCTGGGGGCCTCCCTGGTGGCGCAGCGGTTAAGCACTGCGCTGTGGAGCTGTCGGCAGCAGCAACTTGAGTTTGACGCCCGGCCAGGGAGATTCCCACATGGCAGGGCAGACCTCTCCTGCCTGGCCCGCTGCTCCCCTCAGCAGTGTATTTCCATCCATCTGCCTGTTCTGCTCCCCACTCTGTCTCTGGTGAACCCTCTCGCCGCCCCACACCTCTGGCCTGTACAGCTTGTATGCATAAATAAATAAATCTTAAAAAAGAAAATATAGTCTGGGATGTGAGGGTGATCCGGCTGCAACATCTGTCACCCCATTGGTCGCCAAAGTTGATTCAGCTGATCTGGCTGGCTAGGCGGGTGTCCCCTCCTCCCTCACCACTCCGTGTGCATCCCTCCTGAAGCTGCGGCGCTTGGTGGAAGAGGAAGGCCTTCCCAGAATAGAGATGATGGTTCTTTTGTCGAGAGTGTATGAGTAGCTGCGCTCCCCTGCTAGAACCTCTGAACAAGCTCTCAAGAAAATATAGCCTGTTCTCAGCCTTGCAGTCAGTTAAGTAAACGGAGCATCACTCAGATTGCTCATAGTGTGGGTCTGTATTGCCATGGGGTAGCAAAAAGTGTTAATGAATTAACAGAAGGTCTTTTTTATTTTATTAATAGCTCCCTTAGCAAACTTTTTAACCGTGAATGTGAGTACAGACTTTGTCCCACCTCTTATTTGTTCATAGTTTTCCTGACAGGCAGTAGTTTTTAATCTAAATTCTCTAGTTTCATACAGTTCAACCAATAAAAATTTCAGTGATTTCATTACATTCAGTGATTCAGTGATTCATTACTCAAGTAATAGTGAAGCTCAGAAGAGTTCACATTCATCAATGTTTATTGCTTTTTAAACTAACAAGCAAAACTAGTAATTCAGTGTAATTATCTTTTGTCTATTGGTTTAGTTTTTCTGATCTGCAAATATTTTAATTCCTTGATTGGTTAATTATAATGTCTGACTAAGGACTGTTTTTCAAACATTGTATTAGAATCAGTGGGCAGGTGTGGATTTGAAGCAGTGTGAAAGTAACATCATTTGTTTTTGCAGACTTTGTAATTTTCTTCTGGAAAATCCAGATTATCCAAAGAGAGAAGATAGAGTCATTATCAACCCCAGTAGCAGCCTGCTTGCCAGCCAAGATGAGACAAAGGCAAGTGTCACGCTCTGGTTTTGCGGTCTCTCCCTAACCATCCCCTATTTCATTGATGATCTCAATGGGAAGAAAAATGCTTTGTCGGGAGACATTTTTAAAGACTAGCTGGGGAGATAAGATTGCAGAATCTATTTATCCTTCGGTGGGATTTCCCCATCTAAGCCACTTTGAATTCTGTATTAGCTTATTTCATTGTAACTCTGTCTTCCACTTAACACAAAGAATTAAACAAATCTTCCAGATCTTTAATCCTCCAAAGCAAATTTCTAAAATAAAACACAAATTCACCTGGATTCTTTGTATCATTTTAGTTGGTTTTTTAAAATGCTTTATTATGAAAATTTCAAACATAAAGTTGAAAGATTTTACATTGCTCACATGTGTATTCACCAACAATACTATTAAAATTAATGTTTTACTATGTCGACTTTGCCACATATCCATCCCTCTGTCCATCAACACAGCTCTTATATTTCATTTCATTTTAATGCATTTTAAAGTAAATCAGTGTGCTGCCCCTTGTATACTTACGCATGCAGATTACCTATTTCTCAGTATCTGTTTAGTTTTTCTTTTGGTGTAAGATAGATTTTTTTGCAGACACCTGTTTAACCAAATAGAAACAGTTTGAAATTTTAAATCTCAATTATGGTCTTTATTTGTGCTCCAGAGTAGCATTTATTGTCACTGAAAGGTAGTATAGTTCAGAAATGCTTCTTTAGGATCTCTTGCTTGATCCTTTTACTCCCCACAGATTCTTTTCACTATCTCTTTTATGTTTTCTGTAGCAGGAAGGAATTAGTTTATTCTAAGCATTAATGATTTTTCCCTTATGGAAAATGCACCATTCGGTCTCTAATGTTGTGCCTCTCTCGTTTCAGTTGCCTAAAATAGACTTTTTTGACTATTCTAAATTGGCTCCTCTTGACCAGCGCTGCTTCATCCAAGCTGCTGACCTCCTGATGGCCGACTTCAAAATGCTCAGCAGTCAGGACATCAAGTGGGCCCTGCATGAGCTCAAAGGACACTATGCAATCACCCGAAAGGTGCTCTACTTGGTCCTCCCGGTGGGGGTCACACCTCTTGACCACTTCTTCCTGTGATAACAGAAGAGTTCAGCTTGCGAAAATTGGGATGGTTTATGATGGCAAAGAGCTAAGGAGTTTGTCAGGGTGAAGATAAATAGACAAAGGTATTTGCTGATCAGGAAGAACTGAATGAAAAGAAATAACAGATTAGAAACAGGGAAATTCTGGTTTGCTCATAAAGATGTGGAGGGTAATAAATTTTAGTATGGAATGCAGGATGACTAGGGTATGAATGATGTGTTCCCATGCTGCTCCTCTCTGATCTGCTGTCTGGCATAGGGTGTTCACACAGTCCTCCCCCAGGTGGCTCACTCATCAGTCATTTTATGTGCAGTCTATAAATCATCTTTCAACGTAAGCAACTGGTCATTTTAAACATGAAAGGCCTGTTCACCAGAGAATCTCCTATGGTGGGTAATCTATTATGTCTGGCTCACTAAGACTTTTCAGCAACTTAAATTTAATCAAGGCGGCAACAACTATCTAAGGATGAGAAGTTCAGTATATTAGCCTGACTAACTTCACAGGAGTGCTTTCGCAAGCCCCTTTATTTGGTTAGGTCAGATTAACATGAAATAATATAAATAGGTGGGCAGTCTGACTTCTGACCAGCCTCCCACTGCCTTTATCCCAGGCTGTAAATATTAATGTAATGGATATAGCTTGGTACATGAGTAGGTCTGTAAGGAGCTCAGAAGACCAGCATTGCCCAGTGAGTAGTGGTGTGCCCCAGAATAGTTAGCTACTGAAAGCTCCAAAATTTTTCCCCTCAAGACTCTAAATAAGATTCACTTTAGGTGCTCTGTTCCAAAAAATAGAAGGATGGTCCTTAGTGGGTGACTTGCACATGCCTGTGAATGCAGTTTGTTTGTTGCACAGGGCCCACTTCATGGTGTCAGACAAGTCAGAAGAGTGAGCATCTGTAGGTTGTTGGCTTCCTCCTCTTGGTCTTTCTTACTGCCGGAAAGTAAGCCTTTCTCCTGCTTCTTTATTCCAATACTCATTGGGTCTTACCTGAATGAATGTGAAAGCCAAGTCGGTGTAGCCTCATACTCACTCTAGATCTCTTCCACCTTTAGATTGTCATGCCAGTCAGGCAACTGTCACAAAATCCCTAATTGTAGATTAATTATAGGTAAAATTACTCTGAAAGGAACATAGAATTAGTGCTTTCTATTTCTGAATTGCATTCTCCATGTGAAATAGAGATGTCTGTACTGTCATTGAAAATTGAATGAGCTCCCCCCACCCCCCCAAAGTAATGATCATAAGAAAGAAAGAAAGACAGGGCTGTTAATGCTGTTAGGCCCTGCCTGGCATCTTTCTTGTACTAGTGGTGCTTTGAATCTTTTCTGAATTCCCAGGGAGTGAAAAGGGCATCAGTGGTAGACAGCTCCTGGGCCTTCAGGTAGGTTGGTCCTCATTAGCAACATCCCTGTCACTATCAGAAACTATGGTAGCAGGTGCTTCTCCCTACCGAGGTCTGATCAACCCAGCCTATTCATTATTTGGGGGGGGGGGGGGGGGGGCGTGGCACGGGTTGTAGGGTTTTGAGACTCCGTTCTTGTCCATACTTTCCTTATCCTTTTTCTGGACCTTTATATTTTTTATGGTACCTGCTTGTTTGGACAGTTGGAAATTTTAGAATTTTGAATGGAGTAGGTTGGATGTTTGAATAGAAGTGGGGGTGTCTAAGGAAAAATATTGTTTGGCAGAAGCTAAAACCTGATGTTCAGTTGGGACTTAGAATTTCTCCCTGCTTTTGCAAATGGTGCAGTTCTGCCCTGTGGGAAGGATGCTCATGTGCATAGGAATGTGGACAGTACACCCAGAAGTGTGTTTTTTTTTTTTTAAAGATTATTTATGTGTACAAGCTGGGGTACAGGCCAGAGGCGTAGGGCGGCAAGAGGGTTCACCAGAGACAGAGCTGGGAGCTGAACAGGCAGATCGACGGAAATACACTGCTGATAGAAGCAGGCGAGGCAGGAGAGGTCTGCCGCGCCATGTGGGAATCTCCCTGGCCGGGTGTCGAACTCACATTGCTGCTGCCGACAGCTCCACAGTGCAGTGTTTAACCGCTGCGCCACCAGGGAGGCCCCAGAGGTGTTTTCTAAGTGTAGTAATAGCATGTCTTCTCTCTGCCACTCCCCAAGATAACGATACTGTGAAGGAAGTATGGTCACCGTGTAGAGTTGTATTTCCCTTTTTGTTTGTTTGTTTTAACTTCTAATTATAAACATCAAACACACATAAAAGTTGAGATGGTATTATAACAAGCCCTGCTTACCTACCACTCGGCTTCTGTAATTACCAAAACCTTTTCAGTCTTGTTTCATCTCTACTATCCACTTCCTTCCTCCAGACTGTTACAAAGCAAATTTTGAGCATCACTTCATTTATTTCATCCATGTATATTTCAGTGTTTACTTTTAAAAGGTAGACTCTTCAAAAATCTTTATCATTGTTACACCAAAGGTGTTCGCATTTCTCTGGGTATGTCAGAAACCTGTTTAACAGCTTACTTTGTCCCACCAGGTCTGATGTAAAATCTGTTTATTGCAGTTGGTTGATGTAATACTTAAATTTCGTTTAATATGTTAATTCTCACTTCCCCTTAATATTTTCTTGCAGCTTATTTGTTGAGAAAATGTGTGACTCATCCTGTAGGTTTTAACATTCTAAATTTTGTTGTCTATACCCTGTGTTGTCATTAACCGGTTTTTCTGTTCTTATAAGTTGATATTAGATGTAGAATCCTGTGTTAGATGCCAGGTTAGAGGGAGTTAGAGGGCTCTTGGCAGGGGAGGCGATGAAACAGCCTGCAGACAGCTCCTTTGGTAAGTTAGACTATCCAGGGACAAAAGAAGAAAGGCTGCTACTGAAAGGGGAAGGCGACTTTTCTTTGTTTTAGATTGCAAAAACTCAAATAATTTTTAAATACTTATTGATTGAAAGGTCTAAAAAAGGGATACTAAAAGTATGGAAGCAAAGGGATTATCATTGGTATAAGAACTTGGAGACAGGGAGTGTTGGTGAAAGCAAAGGGGAATATGAGAGAAAGAAGTTAGTGGAAAGTAGAAGAGTGAGTGTTGACTAGAGAAATGCCATGTAGAGGTATCTGTTATAAAATAGTTCTCCCTAACCATTTGTTATGTGATTTAACTTGTACTAATTAAAAGATAGCTTGAACATCAATATTTTGTTATGTCACCCTTTAATTTGTCAGTAAACATTTTGGCTCTGCCATTGTAGCAGTTTATAAAAGTCAGAAAATAAAAATAGTGAAGTGCTACCTTATTTATTTTGCCACTACCTATTTTGCGTAAGTCAGTCAGGCAAGATAGTTGAAACTATGAGTCAAAGTGAAATTTGGGGTTATCTGTGTTTCATAAATTCTTGTGTCCTATTTACAGTGGTAACCTTTCCCTTTCTTATTTTTTAGGCCTTTTCTGATGCCATTAAAAAATGGCAGGAACTCTCACCAGAAACAAGTGGAAAAAGAAAAAAGAGAAAAGAAATGAATCAATATTCTTACATAGATTTCAAATTTGAACAAGGTAATGACAAACCATGGGTTGACAGCGCATGAAGCTGCTCTGCAGAACCTTCTCCTTCCCACACAGCTGTAAGGGGCATGAGGGTCCCGGCTGCTTAGAGAATGCCTGGCCAAACCAGTCTGAAGAATGGCTCTTGCTACTTTAACAACACATCAGTATTTTTAGAATGTCGCTACAGTCCTTTCTGCTTAAGATACACCACAGCAGGAAAATTTTGTGCAGTGTTAGAGAATTCATGTGTGGAAAAGTATTGGGCACATTCAAGCTTAGGAAAAAACCTTCAGGCTTGACAAGAATTAGCCTTATCATTAGTAAAATCTACCTAAACACTAATTGTCTACAAAAGGGTCCCTTACCTGAAAGAGTAGCTTCTGCACAGAAAAAAATAATAGCCCTTAAATGGTCACTTATTTATTTTAAATTCTGTTAGATCTCCCCACACACACACAATGTAAACTTTGTTGAGTTGTACAGATTTCACCTAAATTGTTTGTGTCCAAGAAAAGAGCCCTTTACAGCTTTTCCTATAGATTGTTTCCCTTCTCTCCCTCTTGTCTTTGTTATATCCCGTCTTCCTTGCATAGCTTGATTTCAGGAGCGCCTAAATGGCAGATCCATGAGATAATTGTAGAGTTAGAAATTGTCTTGATGTGAACTCTTTAGGATCTAAAAGGGAATCCTGTAGGGTCTGACTCCTCAGGTCCTCAGACTACTCTAGGGAGCAGTGTTCTGGCATGACTTTCTTGCTAGTGTGGCAGTGAGAAATTGGCTGGTGGTTTTTCATTCACCTGTAAGAGTATCTACAGTTTAGATTAGGCCTCCCTGATACATTCAGTATTTGTTTCTGACTTTCAGAAGTAAAGAAAGCACTACTTTGTAAGACAGTCCACACCCTTGTTATTCAGCCATATTTTATACAAAGTTCTTTCTTCATATCTTCCCACAGTGTCCCTTCCTAAAATGTCTTGAGTCTAAAAAGTCTTGGAATCTTTCTGTTGTCTCATCTTCCTGATTATGCTTCTCCTTGTGCCCTTTTCTAGCTTATCATATCTCAAAAAAAGTTTGAAAGTTTGGGTGTACAAGACTTGACAAAGCACTACAATGAGGTCTGGTGTATAGAGACTACAATTGGAATTTAGATTCTGTACTTCACCCCATGCAGCCTAAGAATACCAAAGCCTTTTAAAATCATAGGATCCCTTACTGGAGCCTCGATCTTTTTACCCAACTTGCTTTTAAGTCACAAACCTCTTTTTTGTTCTCGTTAACTTGATCTTTTTAGTTTCAGTCCATTCTCTCAGGCATATTCCTTTAATTTTTTATTCTAACTCTTCCGTTTTTTTCATTAGATCATCTTTAAGGACACTGGAAGTTAGAAATAGAAAACAAACTTGATTTATACTAGTAGTTTAATATTTATGGCTTAGTAGATTCACTTAGCTGTTCTTGATAGCAGTTTATAAACATATAGGTTAAAAGTCCTGCGTCCATTCCAGGAATCACATTTTTTGCCTTTGCAGCTTGTTTTTCATCTAAGCATTGCTATTCGGCTTTATGTTGCTTGGCTTAATGAGAGAGTGTTCTCCCTCCACTGTCCTTTCTGCGCTCTTGCAAGCTGACCAGTTACACATCTTCTTGTGAAGATCTAGCTAGAATCTGAATATAAACAGAACGCAAGTAAAAATACTGCATATCACCTCTAGCAAGACTGATGAAGACAGAAGAGATAAGACACAAATTACTAATATCAGAAATGATAACCTTTTATGGGGCGGATATCATTGTAGCCTCTACAAACATCCAAATAAGAATACTTTGGGCACAACTTTAGACAACTTAGATGATATGAACCAATTCCTAAAAAAGCACAAGCTACCAAATTTAACCCCATGAAATAAATAATTTGAGTAGTTCTATAAAATATTAAGGAAATTGAATTCATAAAAGAAGTCTCCAGCCCCATTTGGTTTCTCTGAAAAATTCTTCACAACACAGTTAGAAGAATTGACACCAATCTACACAATCTCGTCCAGAAAACTTAAAAGAGTAGGTAACACTTCCCAGTTCATTTAATGAAACCTGTATTACCTCGATAACATAGATTTTAAAAAAGAAAGCTATAAACCAGTATACATCATAAATATAGATGCAAGAAATCCTTAGCAAAAAGTGAAAAAAGATATGCATTATGACCAAGTAGGGGCTATTCCAAGGATGCAGGACTGGCTCAATATTTGAAAACTGATCAGTCTAATTCACCATATTAACATGATAAAAAAGAAAATATACATAATTATATAAATTGATGCGGAAAAATCATTTAACAATATTTAACATCCATTCTTTTTTTTTTTTTTTTTTTTTTTTTTTTTTTTTTTTTTTTTTTTTTTTTTTTTTTTTTTTTTTTTTTTTTTTTTTTTATATATATATATTTTTATTGTTATTTATGTCTTTTACATTTTGTATTCCCCTAGGGTATCCCACCACCAATTCACCCGTGATCCATCTCCATGGTCCCTTGTGTTCTTTTCTATTCCATTTTGTGCCCTTTCCCTTCCCTCCCTCCGGCTCCTTCCTCCCCCCCTCCCCCCCCACTG
>PVIJ01016492.1:0-32503 GCA_004024925.1 Scalopus aquaticus | reverse complement strand
GTGCGGCAGTGGGGGCCTTGGGGTCCCACAGGGCGGGCTGCCCTCCTTGCTGGCGTCCTGGGTCTGTGTCTCTGGCGCTGTGGGAGCCCCAGGGCCCAGGCCACAGGCCCGGTGCTGCTTTGCCCTCTGGAGGTCCTTGGTCAGGTGTGTGGGCCCACCGCCATGTTCTCCCGCTTCCGCCGCCTCTAGGAGTCCCAACCCTCCCGCCCTCAGATCTCCAGACACCTTGGTCTCTCAGTGTGCGGCAGGCAGGAGAGCCCTCAGGCTTTTCCACTGCGCCTCCCCCCCCCCCATGGCCCTCTGAGGCCTCTATGCTGCGTGGCAGAGTAGCAAAGCCCGGGGGCTTAGACTAGCCGTTAGAGTGCACATGTGCAGAAGGGGAGCGGAGAGAAGCAGCAGCACACGAAGCAGCAAGAGCACGTTGCAGGAAGGGCCCATAGACAAGACCCTCCCTGAGCCAGAAGACATGACTGCAAATAAAACAAGAGAATATAAACCATTGAGACTACATCAAACTAAAAACCCTCTGCACAGTGAAAGAAATGATAACTAACATGACATGCTGTACGCATCGGAAAAAATTTCTCATCATATATATGAGCACAGGTTCATATCAAAGACTACAAAGAGATCGAACAACTCAACAAAAAGAAAACAAATATCGCAATCGTAAGATGGGCAGAAGAGCTAAACAGGCACTTCTCCAAAGCAGATGTCCAGCTGGCCAACAGGCACGTGTGAAAATATCCATCATCCCTCAGCGGGAGACTCAGTGCAAACTACAGTGAGATACTAACTCACAGTCGTGAGGACAGCCCAGATCTGAAAGGCCAGAAACAAGTGCTGCAAAGGTGTGGAGAAAAAGGGGCCCTCTTGCAAGGTCTGTGGGTGTGTAGGCTGGCCCAGCCCCAGGGGGCCAGTCCCTTGTGGAGGTGCGGCAGAAGACCGAGCATGGATCGGCCATACGAGCCAGCAAGTCCCTCCTCGGAATCTTTCCAAAGCAGACAAGATCGTGAATTCAGGAGAAATCCTGCACTCCTGGGTTCACTGCAGTGCTAGTTACAACAGCCAACAACGGAGACCCCTAAGTGCCCAAGCAGAGGAGCGGCTCAGGGAGACGTGGTCTAGATACACACGGGAAGCTAAGAGAACATCTGGTTATCCAAATGCAAGACACAAAGTCTTAAAACTAGGAAATTATCAAGGGTTCAAGACGAAGAAGTAATATTGAAGGTGGCAGGTGACTTATAATCGTGCTCTAATCAGTCACCTCAAAAGTAGCCAGGAAGCCAGGAGAGAGTAGCATGAGGTCTATTCAGATACTCAAGGATAAAAACTGCCAGCAAGGAAGACTTTATCGGGCCTCCCTGGTGGCGCAGTGGTTAAAGCGCTGTGCTGTGGAGCTGTCGGCAGCGACAACGCGAGTTCGACGCCTGGCCAGGGAGATTCCCACATGGCGCAGCAGACCTCTCCTGCCTCGCCCGCTGCTCCCCTCAGCAGTGTGTTTCCGTCTATCTGCCTGTTCTGCTCCCCACTGTCTCTGGTGAACCCTCTCGCCGCCCCATGCCTCTGGCCTGTACCCCAGCTTGTATGTAAAAAAATAAAAAAATAAAAAGCTAAAAAAAAAAAAAAAGGAAGACTTTATCCTGCAGGACCCTCTTTCAGGGTGAGGGAGAAATACAGGTCTTTCCAGAGAGAAAGGAGTTTTCAAACCCCTACTTCCACTCTAAGAAATGTTGAAAAGAGACTTCCTATTGAATCTGAAAGCAAGAAAATCCACAAAAAAAACAGAACCAGGAAATCGGAGAGAAAATGACAGCAGCAAGCAATTGGAACTGCCCTAAATGTGAATGGAATTAACTTACCAGTTAAAGGGCACAGAATGACTGGTTGGAAATAAAAACAAAATTTAATTTTCTGGTGTCTCCCAAAGACAGGTCAGAGTTCCAAAGATGAACACAGGCTCAAAGTAAAAGTTTAGAAAACAAACCCACAGTAAATGACGTCCTAAAAAAGGAAGGGAAGGCCGTATGCACACCGGAGGAAACAGACTTCAGCTGAAAAACGGAACAGCCCCCCAGGAAGACATGGCGCTCAGCCATGTGCGAATAAAATGAAGGAGCAGAAACTATATAAGGCAACTATTAACGCAGCGAAAAACAGACATTGGAAGCAAAAAAATAGTAGTAGGGGACTTTACACCCCCATTTCATAAAAGGACAAATGAACAAGACCAAAATCAATAAGGAAACAGTAGTGTTAACTAAGGACTTGACCCCATGAGCATAACAGACACTTAGAGGGAGCTGAACCCCCAGAATATGGAGTGCACAAGCTCTCAAGTAGACCTTGGGGGGGGCTGAACTGACACCATAGTGGATGGGGCTTTGGCCTGACCCCTACTCTGCTCCACAAGGCCACTGAAGCTTTGCTGTCCAGGCCCTCCTGGGCAGTGGGGGATCCCTGAGGTCCAGAGCCCCATATTCTGTCTTCCCCACTTGATTAAGTTGAGGCTGCTGGCAAGGACAGCGGTACCACTAGTCTGGTCCCAGCCTCTCCGAGACTGGGCGCCATCCGTGCAGACCGGGTCTAACAGATGCCGGGCTGGCGAGAACTGAAACTAACCGGTCTTTGGGGCAGGCCCAGACAGCACGCCTTCATGCTTCTCGTGAATTCCACTGTATGGCTTTTTCTCCTTACTACAAGTCACACGGACAGAGACCAAGCAAAGGGGCAAATGACCTTGTGAGAGCAAAGAAAGATGAAATCAGAGCTCACCACAGAATTTCAACCAGTGTTGCAGTTCCCAAGGAACTAGTCCCACAGATATTTCTGCTGCCAGTCCAAACTTAGAGGAACAAAAGATCCTCACCACATTTGCCTGCTTGGAGCCCCACAGGCAGAGATTTGGGAGGCTGATCTGGGAAGAAAGGTTTGCTCAGTCTGTTCCCACAGCCTTCTGGTGCTCCAGGCTGTCTCTGCTGGAAGGACGCCTCTGCTGGAAGGACGCCTCCACGCCTGTGGCTATCTCTTCACCCTGGGACTTCACCTTCTGCGGGGAGGGATAAAGGTGTGTGACCTCGCTCTCTGCACGAGCAGTTCCATAGATCAACTTAGTTCAAAATAATCATGAAGACAAGGTGGGGTATTTCAGGACAGCCTGGAAAGTCTGAACCCCATCACTTCCCTTCTCTAATTATGGCTGGGAAACCCCATAAATTTCCTTCTGTGGGATTTCAACTGAGCCAGAGGGGACAGGTGAGCACAGGACGTTCTGTTGGGGACAGGTGTCCAGAGATCTGTGTGCCTTGGGGTAATTTATACCTATCCCCACTCCCCCTCCTAGACCCATATCCCCATCTTCAGTGTTTAGGATTTTAAAATCACAATACAGTCAACTTAAATGTGGCCCTAAATAATAAAGTCAGTGATTGAAAAGGAATGAGCTCATCTTAGCTGAGAAAAAACTCCACAGAAGCAGAGCCAATTCAGAAGCACATTGTTAGCACTTAGGGTAAATAAACACACTCTGCTCACGTCTGAGCCTCCAGTATTTGAACTGGGTATGATCTGATCGATTTTGTTTGCTTTAGTATTTACAGTCATTCCTTTTTGCTGAGTTTCATAACTGACATGTCCAGCTAGACACCGCTTTGAGCGATTTCCATGTTAATTTATTTACCCTAGTATAACCACAGATCCTACGAGGCAGGCCCTGCTCTGTCAGCCTTACTTTATAGACTAATAAATTGAAGTCCCCACAGCCAGAGTGACAGAGCTGAGCATAAACCCAGCAGCCTGGGCCCAGGCAAACTCCTCCTTATGATCAATGAAAATGTCCCAATTTTGATGAATGGTGCAAAGTGGCTTGTCTTGCACAGATTGACTGTCTCGACCTCCTCTTTGGGAAAATGTCTATTCAGCTCCTCTGCCCATTTTGAACAGATTGCATGACCTTTGCTTTGGAGTTGTGTGAGTTTTGACTCTATTTTGGGTGTTAGCCCCTTATCAGATATAGGATTTGAAAATAATTTCTCCCGTTCAATAGGTGACTTTTTTACTTTGGTGATGTTTTCCTTTGCAGAAGATTTTTAATTCCATGCACTCCCATTTGTCTATTTTTGTTTTTGTTGCTTTTGCTTTTGCTATCAGATTCAAAAATCCATCTCCAAGACCAAGGTCCAACACCTTGCAGCCTGCTTTCTTCAAGGAGCTTTATGGTTTCGGGCCGTACATCAAGTCTTCAACACATTCATTCATTCATTCATTCATTTTTTCACGTGATATATTTTCATTTAGACAATAATTTTTTTAAAGATATATTTATTTATGCATACAAGAACTAGGGTATAAGCCAGAGGTGTTAGGTCGTGAGAGGGTTCATCAAAGACACAGTGGGGAGAGGACAGGCGGATCTACTGAAGTCCCCAGCTGAGGGGAGCAGTGGGGAGACAGGAGAGGTCTGCTGCGCAATGCGGGAAGCTCCCTGGCCGGGGATTGAACTGGTGCTGCAGTGGCTGCAGATAGCTTCATAGGCTGAGACTCAACCCATTGTGCCACCAGGGAGGCCCCATTTAGACAATAATTTTAATAAGACTTTCCCTTCATTATCTTTAAATCTTTATTTTTAGGACTGTTTTAGGTGAAAGCAAAATGGAGCAGTGAGTGTGGAGAGCCCCACACACCCCCACTCGCCACATGCGGGCTCCCTGGGACCAGCTTCCAAACCCAGTGGTTCCCTTGTTACACTCGGGGAACTGCGTGACCATATCATCACCCACGGCCAATATTTACTTTAGTGTTCATTTGGGGACTTAGCTGCCCTCTGTCCTCAGCCCTTCGAATGTCACAGGTGTCCTGGCTAGAGCACCACCGTGTCTGGGCCACTCGTGTCTGGCTTCCAAACTGCATGTCTGGGCAGCTCGCTGACTTCTGGAATTTAGTTGCATTAACACCGAGTAAGATGGGACATGTCCCTGGCTAAGCCCGGGTACTCCCCTAGGCCACCTGTACTGCGAGTTCCCTGTTAACCTGCCAACTGCTTGTCCCCCAAAACACCCAAGGGTCGTGTTCTCTCACCTTTTCTCTTCCTGCTCTCAGCTCCATTCTACATCATTTTCTTCTTGTCAAACTCCCTTATAACCTCAAGCGGCCCTCAGTTGCACACCCCTATATAGCAGAATGACCCCCCAGAGCTTTCACCCAGATTTTCCAGCCACCCCTGGGCTTCACAGAGACCCCTGCTCATAGTTGGGGGAGGCAGAGTCGAGCCTCTGGGCACCTTTAGCTCAGTAACCCTGAGGACCCCTGAGGACACAGGGGTGTGACTCCCCATTGACAAGGAAAACCCACAGGAGCCTGTTCGTCAGGGTAGAGCTTGCCTGGTGTGAAATCTCCTTTGAGTCATGGAAACACTCCATGTGAGTAGGGAATTACCCTGGGTGGGGGTGTCTTCCTCTTTGCACTGTCTTCTCATGGAGACCCCAAAACTACTCATTTCATTCCGGTGGCCCCGTGCTACTCCCCTGGCCCCTGCACTGCCCAGCAGGACCTGGCAGAGCAGACTGGACCTGACACTGGCCCAGCCCACACCCCACCCAGCCTCAGCGCTCGCTCCCACTCCCTGGTGTGTTCAAGGGACATTTGCTTCTCCTCTTCCCTGAACAGGCAGGCGCTAAAGAAAGACGACAAACCAGACAGCCCCTGCGATGGCGGCGCCTACTCTCCGCGTCAAGGCACCACGAATGGATTGTCCATCTCCAGAACCACCACCCGCAGCAGGTGTGCAGGGCAGGTGACCAGCAGTGCCTGTCTTCATGTGCTTCTCTCTGTGTTAGTCCCTGGCCCTAGTTACCATGAAATGATTGTTTTCCTAAATAGCCACGGGATAAAAAAAGAACCAGCGTCTTCTGATTATAAAAGCAATAGATGTTCATGCTAGAAAATGTGAAAAATACAAGGCCAAAGGCACAAAGAAAAAAAGAAAAGTCACCTGCATTTTGGACACCTGGTTAGTTCTCAATGGCTTCACCTGCAAGAAAAATTATTTGCAGCCTCTGGCCTGAAATACTCCATGTGGCTTTATCTTTTCCTTTTGCAATTAGAATGTTTTTTTCCTCAAGTTTGCCTGGGTGACCCCCTTTCTGTCTGGCCTTGGTGCATGAAGCAGAGGATTTTGGAGACCAGACCTAGGCAAGGAAACATTAACAGATTCCTTACTAAACTAGGGAGGCTTATTAGGAAGTTGGGAAACATGGAAAAGAAGGTAAAAAAACATGGAAAAGAAGTTGGGAAACATGGAAAAGAAGGTAAAACATGGTAAAGAAGGTAAGCATTACCCATCCTCTCACCAACAAGAAATCACTGACCCTGTTTGGTACATTTAAAATGTCCTCATCGAGGTGCACTAACGAGGCATCTTGATGAAGACATTTATTTATTTTGCATAGAAGAACTGGGGTGTAGGCCAGAGATGCAGGGGGCGGGGGGCGGTGAGAAGATCCACCAGAGACAGAGTGGGGAGCAAAACAGGCAGATCTACTGAAACATATTGCTGAGAGGAAAAATGACTCAGGAGAGTCTGCTGTGCAGTGTGGGAAGCTCCCTGGCAGGGATCGAACTCAGGGAGCTGTGGCGATAGTGCTAAGATTGATTCCCTGGGCCACCAGAGAGGCCCCAGTATTTCCATTTTTAGATTTTTAAGGTAAACCCAGATTTCAGTGAGCCTGGCAGCAGGAAATGGGGTTCGTCTCTGGAGTCTGTACGGGGGCCCCAGCTCAGGGAGGAGACGGGCAGGGAGCCAGGCCTGGGCCCTCACGTGTCTCTCTGGGCAGCACCTTCCCGCTCTCCGGGTACAAATAGCCCTGGGCCCGGTGCCACTCACCGCTCACCGTCCGTGAAGCCGAGACTCCGAGCAAGACTCACCATGAGGCTGTCGCTGTCTGTCCTGCTGGTGGCTCTGGCCCTCTGCTGCTACGGGGGTGAGTACGGCCGGGCCAGGCCCATGCCGGCCGGGGAGCCCCATATCGGAATGTGCTCAAGACATCAGGGCCGGTCAGTTCACAGGACACCAAGCCTGTCCTCTGCCTCAGGGAGAGCCCCACCGGTAGACAGGCTCGTGGTATCCGTCCTCCACACTTGAGGGATTCTGCAAAAAGTCTTGCAGATCAATTTCCGGAGTGTTCCAACGGAAACCTCCATCCACGCTGAGAGGCATGATTCAGAGCAGACCTGGGAGGACTGGGTGTGAGTCAGCACGGCCCAGTGCCTGGCAGTGCCCTGGCCTCACCTACTGCCCCCCAGGGCCCTGGCCTCGGGCTCTGAGAGGCTGTGGGGGGGTGATCGCTGTTGTGTGAGCTGCAGAGTGTCAGCAGGGCCCAGGCGGCTGTGGGTGCATTTGGGGTGTGCTCAGTTCAGGGGGTCGCTGTTCTCCAGGGACAAATCTTCAACCTGCAGGGCAGACAAGCAGCCCTCACTCTCCCACCAGGGTCAAAGTCCCCCAGGACACCTGCCCCCCAAGAAATGCCATGGAGTAGCCAACCCGGGGGCTGGAGTTTCTGTTCCTCTCAACCCTTCAGGGAGCACCCCGTACTGCCTTCCAGGACTCACGCCCTTGCTGTGCACCCCAGGATTTCTGAGTCTTTCCCTGTCATTTGACCTCCAGAAGTTGCCCTCTGCGCCCAGGCCCCAGCGGTTGTCCTCGCTGCACCTCTCTGCAGGGGCTTTGGTTCCGGTCACGGGTCAGGCAGTGAGGAGGGCCTGGCGGGGGGACCTGCACCCCTGTGACACAAAGTCTTTGTTCTGCCCCAGCTGACGCAGAGGTCTGCCCTTCCTTGGAAGAGACGATGACTGGCTTCCTCACAATGCCGGATTTGCTGTACAGTTTGAATATTGCGGCATATGGCGCGCCCAAGGAGTACCAGGATGCCTTGATGACCTTGAAGGACTGCGGGGATGCTCTGTCAGCCTCGGAGAGTGCGGATATTCTCACAGTATTGGTAATTTCCTCTTTCTCTCACAGATGGAAGCTTCTGCTCCTCTGCGCAGGCAGGACAAGTCGCTTGTGCTGCTCTGTGGGCTCAGGGGAGACCTACCCCAGCTGCCTTCTGCTGGGGACCTTGGGCCACCTGGGGCTGTCACCTGACACCCACTGAATGACAGAGGCCCCGTAAGCGGGGGCTTGTCCCCCTCTCAGGCCACCTGCCTGCCGCCAACTCCAGAGGGTCCTGAGGACCAGTGGGCCCCGGGCAGAGTGGCTGAGGGCCCCGCACTAAGGAGGCCCTGTAGGGGCTGTGTTGAGGGCGAGTCCCCTCAGCCCTGGGCATGCTCCCCACGGTGCCTCCTGGGTCCCTTTGGGGTATAGACGGGACCAGGAGACAGTAGCCTCTGTCAGGATGAGATGCTAGCTGGGGTCTGCCAGCTTCTGCTAAGCCAAGGCGCCTCCTTGCCCGTGTCCACCTCCACCCTAGGCCACAGGGCCCGTCTGGCGGCCAGTGCACAGACACTCCACCCCCGTCCTGTCTCCTGCACGCCCAGGACGCCCACTTACCTTCTGTCTTTATGTGGGGATCACGTACTCGAAGTTTCCCGCAAGAACCCCCCTCTGGCTTCAGGTCATGAGTCTCCACACAAAGGCCCAGAAGCTGGACTCGGCTGAGGAGAGCAGGTGTCCTCAGCGGGGGACGACTCGGGCACGCCCAGGCCCTTCGTCCCCATGGCAGTGAAAGGGGCGGCCCCCTGGGGTCCCCGGGATGGTGGTCTCGGGGCCTGCTGTGGTCCTTTGTTGGGGGACAGGACTGTCACCCCGGCTGTGGCCCCAGCTGCGCCCCGCGTCCGCTCTGGAGCAGCAGGCTCACCGCCCTTTCTTCTCCCTCTTTCATTGCAGAAGAACGTAGTGGTCGCGTGTAACGCCTAAGCGGGAAGCTCCGTCCTCGCTGGCTAACTGGGATCCCCCGACCTCCCCCTGAAAATGTAAAGGTTTCAATGTCTTGCTTCAATAAATCTCAGACCCCGCACTTCTCTGCTGGTCTCGGCACTATTACCCGCCCGCCCGCCGCCCCCGACTCGCCCAGGGTGGGCCCCGTTCTGGCCCTGCCGTCTTCAGGCTGCTTCAGGGAAGAGTCGGGTACGGGGTGGCCGGGGCAGGGAGGAGAGGAGAAGGGGCAGTACGGGGTCTCCCACAGGCTGGACTGTGTTCCCGCATCCGGGCAGGGCTGAAGGTGATGACTAAAGTAAGAGGCGCTCAAGCCCAAGAGAGCGCTGGCGGATGTGGGAGAGGCCGGCCAGGGCCCCCACTCTGTCCACACCAGCAGTGGGGCGCCCTGCCTGGGCTCCCCGCTCCCCGCTTCAACCCGATGAAATGTCCTTTGCTGCCGATTTTCTCTCCACTCTTTTCCGTCCATACCACGCTCAGGCATCGGTTTCCCTCAGACTCTGCATCCCCCTCCCCCGCTCCAGTGTCCAGGGCCTCGTGGCCACCCCAGGGCTCCTCCCTCACCTCCTGCAGAGGGCTGGGCCGGGACAGCGCCAGCCACCTCACTCAGAGGACCCTGTGACCCGGAGCCCGACCTCCGGCTCCCCTGTGTCCCGGATGGTGACCGCACATGAGTGTCCGAGCCAGACACAGACGCTCAGCCCAGGTCATTTGCGGCGGCTGTGGCAGCTGCTACTCGCCAGCTGGGGACTAACTCGACTCATTCTCGCAGTTTGGGGGGCTGGGCCAGACCGGAGACCACTGTGGGGAGGGCCCGGCGCCCCCGGGACGGGCCAGCTTGTGCGGTGGTGCACCCAGGGCGACCTCACCGGGGATCGGGGCCCTCCCTTCTCGAGCTTCTCCTCGTGTCTGCATCGAGTCTCCCTCGGTCGCCCCCACAGAAGTCACTTGGGGCTCTGTTTGGAGGCCCCCGAGATCCCCCTCGTCTCCTAGCTCCAATCTTTCAGTTTTTTGTGTCGATAAGATCGTCTGTGGCCCTGGCAGTCTCCTCGAGTCTGGAGTGAGCAGGTGGAAGGTTGGGGGACGGGGCTCGGTGAGTCTAAAGCAGCTCATCTCCCCCTTGACAGATGGGGGTTCTGCCCGTCCCTGCCCACAGCACCTCCCTGAGCCCCGTCTTCCGTCCACACAGCCTCCGTCAGGGCCCCGGCCCCGAACTTCTTGGCCAGAAAACAGTCTCGTAAGTTGTGTCCAGACTCGAGACCGACCTGTCCTGCGTCCTGCTCAGAGACGCCGACGTGGCTGTGCAAACTCCTCGGGCCCTGGGATGCCTGCCCCCAACCACTTCAATGAGAGGACTTATGACTGATCTTTCACACCGTCTACAGTGAGAACACACACACACCCGTGTGCACACACGCACAGCCCCACACGGGACACCTGACTCAATGCAGAAGACGGCAGGGCCCCAGTCTGGTCACTCCCGGCCCTGCTGACTCGCTCGTGCGTTTCGCTCACGCCAACTCTCCCCGCTCGGAGACCTGTTCAGTGCCCGGGACACACTCGCCTGCGGGCACAGGCGCCCGGGCTCCTGCCCGGCCCAGCACAGCGCAGCGTCAGGGCCTAGGGTCAGGGGAGCGGGGTCATCTGTCCTGGGCCCCCGCCCTGCCCTCCCGGGGCGTGCTCAGCCTGACTCGTCTCCTGCCGCAGGCGGAGTGAAGCCTCCTCCCGGGACAGAGGGGTCCCCTTCCTCATCACCCTCCAGAGACGGAGCCCCGAGTGCTCGAGGGCCATCACGGGCCCCCTGCCTGGAGCACCCGCACATCCTACACCCCAGACCTAACTTGACACGCGGACACACTGGGACCCTCCGGCACCCCAGGACGCACGCGGCCTCATCCCCCCACTGGCCACCTGCAGGGAGGCGGCGCCCCACAGGCCCCGCCTGCTCTCACCTCCGGGCGGGATGCCCACGCGCACAGCCCTCTGGGGGCTTGCCAAGGCCCCATGGGAACAATCCAAGGCGGGATCCACGTTCTTTCCAAATACCGAGAGTTTGCTTTCGCCCAGCCCGATGGCGGGGTCACCCCGGATGGCTCCCACGTTCCCCCTCACCTGGGTCCGATGAGCCTGGGGAGAGTTAAAAGACGGTGCCTCTGTGAACATGGCCGTGAATGAGGAGAACAGACGGACTGACCGGAACGCACTGCGGAGGGGAGTCATGGGGACACAGGAGAGTCTGCTGTGCTGTGTGGGGAGCTCCCTGGCCGGGATCGAACTCAGGGAGCAGTGCTGACAGTGCTGATGGATACCCTAGGCCGCCAGACAGGCCCCAGTATTTCCATTTTTAGATTTTTAAGGTAAACCCAGAATCAGTGAGCCTGGCAGTGTGAACCGGGGCTCGTCTCTGGAGTCGGCACAGGGGGAGGGCCCCAGCTCAGGGAGGAGATGGGCAGGGAGCCAGGCCTGGGCCCTCACGTGTCTCTCTGGGCAGCACCTTCCCGCTCTCCGGGTACAAATAGCCCTGGGCCCGGTGCCACTCACCGCTCACCGTCCGTGAAGCCGAGACTCCGAGCAAGACTCACCATGAGGCTGTCGCTGTCTGTCCTGCTGGTGGCTCTGGCCCTCTGCTGCTACGGGGTGAGTATGGCCGGGCCGGGAAGCTGCACTACGCAAGTGCCAGGCTTTTTGTTCAGAGTGGGTGGACCCATCAGAACCCAACCCTTCCCTGTGCTTCTGAACTCATCCCACAAAAGCACGAGCTCATGTTTTTCATGCTCAGTACTCTAGAAATCTGGTAAAAATCTTTTGCAGGTCAATTTCCAGAGTCTCCCATGCAGCCTCAATCCCTGTCTGGGATCTGTGTGTGAAAAAGAGACCTGGTGCATTTGGATGCAAATTGTGGGGGCCTCTTCCCAGGCCTTTGACCTTGAAACAAATGCTTCCTCTCTCCAGGTGCCCTCTGCCTCAGGTCTTTGCTGGGCCACAGTGTGGGTCGGGGTCCGGCTCAGCGGCAGAGCAGGGGTCTACTTGATCGGAACCTTCCTCTTCGCCAGCTACTCTTTGTAGCTGAGTCTACAGCTTTTTAACGCATGGATTCAGACTCACAAATAGGACACCCAGAAGGGTTTTGGGGGGTGTTGTCCCAAGTTCAGAGGAGCCCTCTGCCCCGAGTCTCTGAACAATACATCTCCAAATGGGCTCAGGGGTCCAGGCCCCCCCTCTGGATTCAGGCAGCGCTCACTGCAGCCACAGCAGTGAGTTTTCCTGGGGTGCTGCCTGGACGACAGTGAGGGCGCCTCCCCACAGGGCTGTCAGCACTCTGGAAACTCCAGTCCGTCAGTCTGCAGACTTCTGTATTTCTTCACGCCCTGCATGCTTTTCCAGTCTGTCTTCCATCTGCTTTCCGAAGCCCCCTTCTTTCCGGCGGCCCAGTGTTTCCTCTCACACGGGCATAGTGTGGTGCTGTGTGGACAAGAGTTCAGCAGGGTTATCTGAGCATTGAAACACAGCCTTTACTTTTTACCTTATTGGTTTTCTTCTTCTCCAGTCAGTGCAGACATAGTCTGTCCAACACTCACGATGGAGCTGACAGAGTTCATCATAGGTAGTAAAGCCATGTATAAGACCCTGCAAAAATTTGGGGCACCTCTCTTGCTTCTCCCCGGGCTACAGCGTGCCATTGGGGTTTCCTGCTCTTCGGATCTGGTAGGACATATTTGGAGATTTATCTCTCTCCCTCACTTTCTCTTTTGTCCCCGAGTTATTCATTTTTTTATTTCCCTTCCTTTTGTAAATAAACCCTTTTATTAACCTTTTTGTGAGTGCCTGCAATTGTTCTTATTATAAGTCCTTTTTAAGCGCATGGGTGAGAACCCACAGTCAGGCACCCCATTGTATATCGGGGTTGCCTGTAACAGCATGAGTTCCATCCCCAGCCAGGGAGCTTCCCACATGGCGCAGCAGACCTCTCCTGTCTCCCCGCTGCTCCCCTCAGCATGTATTTCAGTCAAGGCACCTGTTCTGCTCCCCACTCTGTCTCTGGTAAATCCTCTCACCGGCCCCCCTTCAACACCTCTGGCCTATGCCCCAGCCTGTATGCATAAATAAAATTAAATCTTTAAAAATAAATAAATAAAATGCAGTGTTACTGCAATTAAAAAAATTAGCTTTTATAGTCATTGCCCCCACCAGACCACTGGCACTGGGTCGCCATGCTCAGCCCCACCTCTTCTACCTCACTGTTGACCACAGTCTCATTGGAACTGTTTGCAAACCAGGTTCCAAAGACAGTAGAAGACTTTCGTGCTCTGAGCACTGCGCGTTGCAGGAAAAACTGGGTGTTGGCCTGAGGTAGGGTTGGGGGTCAGGTGGATTGAAAGAATTCACTAGAGACAGAGTGAGGTAGAGAAAAAGGCAGATTTACTGAATAGCCTACAAGAGAGCAGGGGGCAAGCCAAAAGAAATTGTACTGAGAAAGGGTTTGAGACTCTTTTATACTTCTTTTGCCAGCTTATTTAAGGTGACCGTTTGCATCAGTTATCTGCTGGTCTGGGTGTTGACCTTTGACACAGAATGTGTCCTGGCTTTGCAACATTCCTGGAGCTGGGCCGGTTTCCCGGTGGTCCACTTCCATGGTTCTCATGGCAACCTTATCAGTTTATCCTTCGTATCTGCTTTATGTCTCCTAGCATCATTTTGCTGAGCAAAGTACAGAGACTGCATTTTAATTCTATTAAATGATATCCCATACTGGGGAGAAGATTTGATTATAAAGTTTCCAGTTATCACACAAGTTTTCCAAGACTTTTGTGTCAAGGTGATGACTTCACACACCATAATGTAAAGTCCTTTTATGGGGAAAAATTTGATGATAATTTAATCCTGAAGCATACCGTTCCTGGTATCTTGTGCATGGTAAACGCTACCCAACACAACCTAGTTTTTCATCTGGACTGCCAAGACTGAATGGGATGGAAAGCATGTGGTCTTTGGTAAGATGATGTGAGTATTATGCAAACCATGGAGGATTTTGTGAAGGAATGGCAAGACCAGCAAGCAGATCACCTTTGATTGCTGACTATGGCCAAATCTAATAAATTTCACTTGTGTTTATCTTAACCACCAGACCATTCCTTCTGTAGCTTAAAAGAGCACCACTTCTCCCCCATGTGTTTGAAATACCCTATAGTTTTTGTGCTCTTGTAATAGTGTCATCAAGAAAGGTCCATGTTCCCTGCCTCACTTAATGAAGAATGGAGTTGAGTGGTGAGGGGAGGCTAACAAGACTTGGGAGAGAGGACTTAAGGGAGCCACATGGAGCAGAGAGACATGTGAAGAAGAATCTGTGCTTGTTGGCCTTGGACCTGCACCGGGGACTTGGGAGACATGGACGTGTGACAGTGTGATGTCCATAGAAAGAAGAGATTCCAACAGCTCTCCTGCCCACCTGTCTATGCAGGTGCTTCTCTTTTTCTTTATCCATTTCCTAATAAGCCTGTCCTTTTAAAATGTAAAAAAGAAAAGAAGAAAAAGGAAAGAAGATAGGAGAGAGTCCAGATCCTGGCCTCCCCCAAGAAAGGGTGGAGCTGAGCAGGGAGGAGAAGCTAGAAAAGACTGGGAAGGGGAAGAAGAAGAGAAAGAAGGGGGCCTCCCTGGTGCCCTAGGGGTTAAGTCTCAGCCTATCACCACTGTAACAGGGTGGTCCCCAGGAAAAAGGGTGTGTCCCAGGTTCCCTGTCCCACCCAAGGTAGGGTGGAACTGAGCAGGATAGAAGAAGCTTGAGAAGAGAGACAGGACATACACACAGAGGACTCACACAGAGAGGAGACACAGAACACAGACAGGAGACAGGAGGAAACAGAAGAAGGATGGAGGCCAGAAGAGGCCCAAGATTCAGAGAGACTTGTAAAGAAGCTGCACTGGCCTGGACTGATTGAAATAGACATGGGTGAGAGACCCGTGGGAAGTTAATGATGGCTGTGTTGATTTTGGTTTTGATTTTGCTCTGTTCCTCCAGAATTGTCTGACTGTTTCTGACCCTTTTGTATAGGTCCCTGACGAAAGGTATTTTGGTTCTTCCCAGAATTTTCTGGCTGTTTCTGACCCTTACGTGTGGGTCCCTGCCAAAAGCTGTTCTAGACTTGTGGCAGGCTTTCGAGACTTGCTTTGGGCCAATCCCGTTTGGGTGGACTTTTACCCACGAGGAGTTGATTAATATTGGGGCTTGAGTTAGATACTATATTCTTTTTCTTCTGTGTCTTTTCTAATTGTATTCAAGTTTCTTTCCACAAAAGGTCCTATGTGTTTTGTATTGATGTGGCGGATGGCAGAACCCATTTAGAACTAGGCAGGTCTGGGGTTTCGGGGGTGCCCCTCTCCTGCCCTATAACACCACTACAGCCTACAGCTTGGCTCAGCAGACCTCTCCTGTCTCCTGCTGCTCCCCTCAGCAGTGTATTTCAGTAGATCCTCCTGTTCTGCTCTGCACTCTGTCTCTGGTGAATCCTCTCACGTCCCCACACCTCTGGCCTACACCCTAGCTCTTGTAAACATAAATAAACAAAATCTTAAAAAAAAAAAATTGGGGGCACCATATGACGTTGTTGAGGCCAAGATGAAAGTGAAGGACAGCATCAATGCCCATAGCGGACAGATTCCTAACAACTGAGATGCTGGTAATTTACCTCTTCTATAGAAGCTTCTGCTCATGTGCGCAGGCGGGAGGAGCTGCGTGTGCTGCTCTGTGGGCTGAGGGGAGACCTGCCTCAGCTGCCTCTTTGGGATGTGAGGCCGCCGGGGGCTGCCACCTGACACCCACTGAAGGACAGAGGCTGCATCAGCGGGGGCTTGTCCCCCTCTCAGGCCACCCTCCTGCCGCCAACTTCAGAGGGTCCTGAGGACCAGCAGGCCCCGGGCAGGGAGGGTGAGGGCCCCGCACCACACAGCCCCACAGGAAGCTGCATTGAGGGCAAGTCCCCTCAGCCTGGACACGATCCCCTCGGTGCCTCCTGGGGGCCTCTGGGGTGTAGAAAGGGCCAGGAGACACAGGCCTCTGTCAGGATGAGGCCGCTGACTGGGGCTCTGGCAGCAACTGCAGAGCCCAGGACCCTCCTCCCCGTGTCCACCTGCACCCTCGCCATGAGGCCCCTGTGGCGGCCAGTGCACAGACACCCCCACCCTGTCCCCTGAATTCCAGAGCCCCCACTTACCTTCAGTCTTTATGTGGGGCCACATACTTGAAGGTACCCCCAAAGTCCCCCTCTGGCTTCAAGTCACAAATCTCCACAAAAGGCCCAGAAGCTGCACTCGGCTGAGGAGAGCAGGTGTCCTCAGCGGGGGACGACTCGGGCACGCCCAGGCCCTTCGTCCCCATGGCAGTGAAAGGGGCGGCCCCCTGGGGTCCCCGGGCAGGTGGCCTCCAGGCCTGTTGCGGCCCTTTGGTGGGGGACAGGACTGTCACCCCGGCTGTGGCCCCGGCTGCGCCCCGCGTCCGCTCTGGAGCAGCAGGCTCACCGCCCTTTCTTCTCCCTCTTTCATTTCAGACCAACATACTGCTCAGGTGCACTTTTTCCTGAAGCGCCATCTACTGTTTTGTGATTCCCTGAGCTCCCCCTGAAAATGTAAAGGTTTCAACGTCTCGCTTCAATAAATTTCTAGCTCTGCATTTCTCTACGTGGTTTGTGTCATCGACCATCTCTGATGTTGCGCCGGGCGGATTTCATCATGGGGCGGTGGGCACGCCAGTGTCTGGTGGTCCGGGGCTGGAAGCTTCTGTGTGATGCGAGAGCTTTCCCATTCCCGGGCCCTCGTGAGATGATCATTAAGGGCAGAGGCAATAAACATTCCTGCCGCTGGTCTGGGTGGAGGCCTGGCTGCAGTCCGCCCGGCGACACACGATGGCCGCATCGTGACGCGATCGCCCTCGTCAGACCTGTGTGGTTTCACTCTGTGAAGTGCCCCCGCAGTTGGTTTTCTCTCGACCTCTCCATCTGTAGTAAATGCCAGATCCCAGCCCCGGTTCCCTCTTTGATTCTGCACCCGCTTTGCTAATGGACGTTGCTGCCACTCACTAGCACCGTGGCCCGAAGCTTCCTGCCTTTAAATCCTCAAGACCTCCAGGAACAGCTTCCAGCGCCATGTGGGCACCTTTCGAGCCTCCACGGTCATTCAGGGGAACCCACAAAATAGAGCACACTCTGTCCCAAACCGCTCCCCCTTCGTGGCCCCAAGTTGGGGCGGGAACGCGCCAGCACACCCCAGGGACACGCTGAGGGAGAGTCGTGGAGCAGGTTTGCAAGGCCACACTCTGCCGCCCAGCGAGCAGCCTCTTGCCGCTCATCAGCAGTAACACACGAGCGTGACTGATGACGTGACGACGGCAGGAGGAGCAGGGTCCAGGGGAGACAAAGGGGAGTCAACTTTACGGGGAACAAGAGGGGACAGGTCAGCCGCGAGCACAGGGAGGACGTCCTGTCACTTCTGAGCTGCTCCCAGCCCACCTCAGACCACGGCCACAGTCAGTCAACGGCTCCCTGGGCGTCCCCGGCTGCCTCGTGACACGGCCCTTGCCTTAAGGCCGTCATGCGGGAGAGCCTGATCCCAACCTTTCACACACACACATGCACGCACGCGCACAGAGAGCCCAGACACACACAGGTGCAGAGGCCCCAAGTGGCAGACAGGCCACAGCCCCGACAGAGGCCCGGAGGCACTGAGTCCTCTAGATTCATTCCCAGTGGTTCTGGACAGGGGGATGCACGTGCCCCCACAACCCCCCAAGGATCCCAGATTCAGTCATGGCTGTCGGATCAAAATCACAGTCGGTCTTGCACCAACAGCCCCCAGGAGTCCCCTGGGGACCCCCAACTCATCTCCCGCCTCCCCGAGGGTTGTATGTTCAGCCCCAGGGGAGTTCGCAGCTCCCTCCCTCCTGCTGAGCCAGACCAGGCTCCCGTCCCAGCGCAGGACACGGACAGCCTCATCGCAGGGTCCTGCCAAGTCCCCTTCCTGAAGACGCTCTCTTTGAGTCTCCAACCCTAAAATTATCCTTTATGCACAAACGCGCATCTTAAACTCAGCCACACACAAGATGGCGCACATGTGTGATATAAACGGGACACGCAATCAATTACACACACTGATGCGGGCAAGCACACACACAGGGACACCCACGGGCACACAGGCAGCCGTGCACATCTGTCTGCTACCAACGCCCCTTCTGTGTGGAGTTGCGTGCCACAGAGCTGCTCTGGGAATAAGAGGAACGAGCTGCTCATACGGATCTGCACATGCCGTCGATCGCCCTTTTTATTTCTAAACAACAAGTGTCCACACTATCGAGCGCCTCTATGGACTACTCATGTTCCTGTGAGGGTCACGAGTTCTGTCTCACTTGCTACTAGTCTCCAGGAAGGCAAAGGTGTCGCCAGCCTTGAAGACGGAGAAGTAAATGTCCTCCCCAACGTTCCTCAACCCTGCTCTGTGTCAGCACCGGCTTGGAAGATTTCAAAGGCAGGCGATGCCCATTTCTGCTCCACACAAGTTTGCCAGGTCCCATGTCCACCACCCGTAGGTACCCAGTGAACCAGGGAGGGGGCAGTGAGTGAGCCAGTGCCTGGGGGAGATCACAAGACTCTCCATCCCGGGCTCCCCAGCGCCCCCAGGTGGACACATGGAGCCCTTCCCTGGCGCCTTCCACTGCCCACCGCGTGGGCACTGGCAGGCCAGTCACTAGCTCTCCGGCTGTGCTTCTCCTGCGCCGCTCGCTGTTAAAGAACACGAGGCAGGAGGAGCAGATGCCAAGGGCTGGGGTGCGGTGGGGTGGGGGTGCTTAGACAGTGCTGGTTTCATAGGTTCAGACTTTCTGCTTGGATGATGGTGCATTTCTGGGAAACGGGGAGTGTTGAAACCTGGTGAAAATACTTACTGCCATTCCAGGTACACACACATATGGTTACATGATAAACTTCGTGTGGTGTGTATTTTCACACCCATGCACACACCTGTGCGCACACACACACGCAGCAGACTCAGCTCTCTGACAGCAGCAGGAGCACAGTGTTTGTGGTGCCCACGGGCACTCTGCCTGAACACCAGGTTTAAATGCAGTTTTTAAAAACACAGGAATTAGAAAGACAGAAATGAAGACCAAGGGGCCTCCCTGGTGGCGCAACGTGTTAAGTGCAGTGCTGTGGAGCTGTCGGCAGGCAGCTGCGGCGTGAGTTCGATGCCCGGCCGGGGAGCTTCCCACATGGCACAGCAGAGCTCTCTTGCCTCACCTGCTGCTCCCCTCACAGCAGTGTATTTTGGTCGATGCGCCTGTTCTGCTCCCCACTCTGTCTCTGGCGAATCCTCTCATCGCCTACACCTCTGGCCTGCACCCTAGCTTGTATGCATGAAGAAAGAAATCTTAAAAAAAAAAAAAAATGATGACCAAGGATGGGACAGAAGTAAAGGGGCAAGGAATCCAGGTGAGAGAATTTGCAGAAAGAGGCTGTGCTGCGCCAGTGTCTGGGCAGCTCGGAGCCTGCGCCGTGGCTGGCCAAGCTGCAGCATCAGAAGGAGTGAGTCTGGGTCCTGCGGGTGAGGCAGAGGCCATGGGGGGCAGAGCTCACAGGGATCATGGCCTTGAAGAGAAAACTGGAGGGAAAGGGGGGCTGCATCAAAGTCTACTTGGTGCTCCCCTACAAAGTCTGGGAGCCCAGGTGACCGGGACCCAGCTCAGCCTTACTGTGAGGGCCCCTCGGGCTCAGAGGCCGCTCGGCCGAGATGGAGCAGTCTCCAGCGGAGCCCCCAGCCCTCACCTCTGCCCCTACCCGCTGTGTCTGGGGGAGGACGCGGCCTCTCTGGTCCCTTCTGCTGCAGCTGGGACCGATGACAGGCCTCTTCCCGGGGTGGCCACACGGCTCAGTTGGCGCAGGGACATCTGGGTGATGCCCTGTCCTGGCGTCTGTCCACTGCTGTCCCCTCTGTCCCTTCACAGCACCCAGCGTGGCCAAGAGCGTTCTCAAGGCCCGTCTCATTGTGTTGTGGGTGACGCCTTCGAGAGGTGCCCGGGACCCCTGGAAGAAGACCACCCGCTGTCCGTGTACATGACTCTTAATATGGAAACAGGTGAGACTGTCGCTGGGTGTTGAGAGGGCGAGTGGGCCAACATTATGGAGAATAGATTTGAGACAAAAGATAATTGTAAATTATCTTATTAAAACTCTTTAGAAGGGACCTCCCCGGTGGCGCAGCGGTTAAGCGCTGCGCTGTGGAGCTGTCGGCAGCAGCGATGCGAGTTCGATGCCCGGCCAGGGAGAATCCCACATGGTGCGGCAGACCTCTCCTGCCTCGCCCGCTGCTCCCCTCAGCAGTGTATTTCTGATCTGCCTGTTCTGCTCCCCGCTCTGGCTCTGGTGAACCCTCTCGCCGCCCCAAGCCTCTGGCCTGTACCCCAGCTTGTATGTATAAAAATAAACAAACAAAAAAAAATAAATAAAAAAAAAAGAATTGGTTCTTTGAGACAATAAAATCAATAAACCTTTAGCACAGCTGACTGGAGAAAAAAATTAAAAAAAAAAAAAACTCTTTAGAGGAGCAGGGACTTATTAAGGGAATATGGGTCAAGCCAGAAAGAACGCGGTGGCACAGCATGCAGACAGCAAACAGCACTCACAGCGCCCAAATATTGACGCGTCTCCCTGGCTTTGGCCTGTCCCTTTCTTCCTTGAGGCTGAGCGGCTGATGTCCTTGTCCCCATTACTTCACAGCCCTGCGGACTCTGGTTGGACTTTCTTGCCTGCCAAGTGTGACCTGCCCTCAGGCCCCGGACTCCCCGTCCTCTCTGCCCACAACGCCCGTCCCGGATATCACTGTCCACTCTTCCGAGAGCAAAGGCTGCCCACCGCCTGACCCTTCTGACAGAAGGCTGCCCCGAGGCGGGTGGTTGCCGTCCACACGGTCCCTCACAGAAGCTCTCATCCCTCTGCAGTTATGTTTCCTCCTTCACCGGGAGTAAATTCCCCCAAAGCAAGCTCCTTTTTTAACCTGTTCCTACAACTCAATCTACAGCACGCAGAGCAGCGTCCAGTGCGGGGAGAAGCGCCTGGTTATTACTGAAGAGAGGAGGAATAAGGCACGGGCAGACACGTGAACAGATGAACCCTCATTTACCCAGGATTGGGGGCTTCATCCTCCAGTGGATTCTTTAGAGTCTCTCACCCTCACAAACCAGCACACATGATATTGTGCATTTATAAGATTTCGCCTGAGCACAACAGCAGCTTTTTTGCACAAGGACTTTTAGTGGCCACGTTCAAATGCACTTCTCCACGAGCCCCAACCTCGTCTCCATTACACCTTCATGCCACCTCCCCCAAGGATTCAGTCATTCTACTTCCCTGCAGCTTTCTTTGATACAGTGGCAGAAAAACCTTCAACGGATAATAAAGAACTAAATTAATACTAATTCATGGTTTTAGTAGGCAATAAGTTTACACAATTGAGTAAACGGAATGAAATATTCATTGGAAAACTATCCAGAGATGGTGAAACACTATTGACATTCACAAAACTCCCTGCGCTTTGCGGAAAACTGCTCAAAGAGCAAGGAAGTCTGCCTCCCAGAGGTGGTATGGGGTATTGTCATGGCAACTTTCCAGAGAAATCAGAGGGCACTCAGAGATGTGGAGAGAGACTTAATTGTCACACCGGGGGGCGCAGCTGAAGAGCTCCCAAGAGTCTGAGCCCCGAATAATAGGAATGGCAGGTTTTTATATAGTTTGTATAAAGAAACTTACCTACCCCATCCATCATAAACTTTATTGTCGGGGAAGGGGGTCAAGGTAACCATAGCTACTACCGTGGACCAGCAGCACAGCTCAGAGACTTTCCCAGCAGCTCTCCGCCCAAGCAAGCAGCAGAATCCAAGCATCAGACTTAGCAACTTCAGCAACTTTAATTTTAAGCAGCAAACTTAGCAACTTCCTGCTTCGGTATTGCACCTAGCCCAGGAATAGGTACACAGGATGGGAAGCTGTTTGCAATTTGACAAGAGAAGGAAAAGAGAAACAGAAGGAGAAGATGGGGTGTGGGTGGAAGAAGAGGAACAGTAAGGAAAAGAGGAGGAGATAATGATGACCACAAAAATAAAAGAGTGAAGAATACAGCCTCACACTGTTGTCGTTTGCCTGAATTTCCAGAAAGTACTTTTACATTAATTTTACCTACGTCACGTATCATTGTTACAGTCCAAAATCTGGGTGATCTCAAAAGGTTGTCTCTCCTTGGCTTCCTGCCCCTGGGCACAGGCCAGCTGGGTCCTGGGGGCATCTTGCTGGAGCTCCTGGTCCAGGGCCAGGCTCTTCGGGTGACTCATGCCCTCCTAGAGGGGAGGGCGGGGTGGCGCCTGCAGCACAAAAGGAGGTGCTCTGGACGCTCCCTGCACAGTGTGTCCGTCTCCTGCACGTTGTCTGCACAGCCGACCACAGCTGCCTCCGACATGAAGCTGGTGACGGTCCTCATGCTGCTTGCCCTCCCTGCTCTCTGCTACGCAGGTGAGTCCCCAGGGAGGGGCCCGGGGGTGGGGGGCTTCTGTCTGGCTTCCTGAGCTGACGCTCAGCCCCCGTACCTGGACAGCAGAGACCCCATCCCCAGACCCAAGGTTCTCCATGAACCCCGGAATCTGAAGGGTCCTTCCCTCCTGGGTGCTGGCTCTGCCCGGGGCCCCCCAGGCCGGCTCCCGCCATCCAGGACATTTGGCCGTTGTTGTAGGGGCCTCAGAGAGGGTGAGCCCTGGGATGGGACACTAGCATAGACAATACGCTGGGGACAGATGCTGATACTGTCTCGCGGTGCCCTCCACTTTATGTCCAGAGGGTTTCCTGAAGGAGGCTCCCTCAGAGTCCCCTTAGTGCGGGGGACACAGGAACCCCCGGATAGTAGGCCCAAGGGCAGCATGAACCACGACCACACCAAGTGCTGCCGCTCTCCCTATGGAGCTAATGGGGGCCCTTCCAGAATGTTCTCAGCCCCTGTCCCCTCACGGGCAGAGGGGTCTGGGGACGAGTGCTCACCCCCCGATGTTTCCTTCCAGCAGTGACAACGAGGCAAACGCCCTGGAAGCCAGAGTCCCCTCTTTGTAACATCCTCTGTGGTATTCTTAGTCCAGATTACAGGCTCTTCCCCACACCCAGCCTGAGTTGTTCCTGAGGTGGGTGCAGATGTGTTACAGGTGACAGGGCCACGGTCATCTGAACAGAAAATCTCAGAATCGGGATCCACCCTCACGTGCCCCACGCGAGCACTTTCCCTGGGCAACCCAGCAGCCCCGCAGATCACCTCCTGAACGCGAATTTCTCCTGTAACTTTTCTTGGTGTGGAAGAATCACTTTGAGTCTGCAGGGCGTGCGGACGACCTCCTAGACCACCGCTCTGCAATGCAGAGGGGCCCTAGTGGATCTCTGGGGGATGGACTGATGGTGTTTGAGAGGTGGCACTGTCAGAGCATCTCCCTGCTGAGGGCCCCCTCCATCGTGGTTATAGGGGAGGGACGGGAGGGACAGTTGTTTCAGACCTGAGAGCAAACCCCGTGGCTGAGTGGACTCCCTAGAATTGAGAACTTGCCAGCACTTGCCATCATGTCTGAAAGTGCGACTCCACGGGGACGCTGCGAATGACAGACATCGGTGCCCCCAGGTGTGCTCCTCCCTCCGTCACTCAGCCCAGTCGCCCTTGCTTTCTCCCCAGGTTCTGGCTGCCAGATGGTGGAGGATATCGTTACCAAAAGCACGAATGCATCCATGTCCCCAAGCGAGTACTCGACACTTCTTCTGGACTTCATACCATATCCATCTGCTCAGCGCGCTCTAGAGAAAATGAAGGAGTGCTTCAACCAGCAGTCAGAAGACACGCTGGCCAAGACGGAGCAGATGATGGTAATGGCACCTCCTTCTCATGTGCTTCTCAAACCACTGGACAGGGACAGACAGGCGATGCATTTCTCATTGTTTCTGTTAGAGCAAGCAGTGAGCATCCTTGATTTCATTTGAGTAGATTCAGCTGTGTGTTTCATCTGAGTCCGAGGACCCTGAGGCAAGAGAGCTGCCAGGAAAGCACTGATTGGCCTGTGTACTTTGTGGGCTCTTTATTGAAAGATAAATGAAAAAAGATGAAGGAGAGAAAAGTCTAATCAGGCAGTGACTTATCTACCCTTTAATGCTCCAGTACACACACACACACACACACACACACACACACACACACACACGCATATGCATTTTCCATTAAGGCAAAATACACGTGATTCTCAAGAAAGGGGCATGGAGAAAAAATTGTTCTTGAGCTCGCTGGTGGGGAATGCATCTGAAAATACCAGCACCTCTTTGGATCAATAAGGCTCATGAACAGGAACTCAATGACGAGGTCTTCCCTGGGTGTCAGACGTGTGGACAAATCCCGGGGGGAATGAGAAGAAGGGCTTGGTTGTCAGCATTTTTTTAAAAGATTTATTTATTTATACATACAAGTTGGGGTACAGGCCAGAGGCGTGGGGCGGCGAGAGGCTTCACCAGAGACAGAGTGGGGAGCAGAACAGGCAGATCAGAAACACACTGCTGAGGGGAGCAGCGGGCGAGGCAGGAGAGGTCTGCCAGGCCATGTGGGACTCTCCCGGCTGGGCGTCGAACTCGCATCACCGCTGCTGACAGCTCCACAGCGCAGCGCCCAACCGCTGCACCACCAGGGCGCACCAGTAAAATGTTTGTCAGCATTTTACTTAATAAGAGAGAGTTGAAAATCTAAGTGAAGTCTCTGCTTTTGTTCTCCAGGAAATAATATATAACAGCAAAAGCTGTCAATTCTATTAATTTACCACAAGAACTTTGGCTCAACGGACTATGGAGATGAACAGAACCCCACCCCGACTTGTCCACTCGGAAACGCTTCTTTTCCTTCTTGTCTTTGAATCAACTACCTGCGAGACAATTGTTGAAACCTCAAATACATTTTCATTTCAATAAACCATCTGCAAATGAAAGTTCTTTTTTCATTTTCTGATTAAAATGGAGCTTCATCTACCACACACGCATGTGCTCACGCCCTCACCCGCTCACCCACACACACACAGACACGCAGACACACGATTTCTCACAACAGGCTTGGAGGGAGGGAGGGAAGACTCCAGGAAGCACTCGCTCCTCACCACCTGTGCCCAAGGGGACCCCTCTCTGGAAAAGTGCTTTTCCTGCCCTCATCACTGTACCCGTCTCCTCGGGGGCTGTCCAAATCCACGTGGGCAGGCTGGGGGGAGCCAGGGAGAGAGGTGACTCGGGCCAAGCAGGGGTGAGTTCTGCCTTGATTTTAAAGTTTGATACATTTGATTTTCAAATACATTTCATTATAATGTGAAGCAGAACATCTGCTTCTTGCAAAAGAACATCCGCGTCTCCCAAGTTGGGGAGCCTCTCTTCCACCTTAAGTATTCCACCTGGAGCACATGCACTCACAGCACACCCATAAAACCTGAGTGGAAAGTTTATTTAATTGTAGCCATTTTGAGCATTGTAAACAAATGGCTAAGGACTCCCCACTGGGCAGGGCTGGGACGCCAGGTGTGCAGGGAGATGCGGAGACTAGGAAATGGCGCCACCTGGAGGCGAAACTGTTCAGTTCAAGACAAGCTCATCGCGGGGGGATTTCTGTAGCAGAAGCAGCTGCGAACATTCTCGCCTTCCCAGACCCCACAGCATCACCTGGGGACAGCCCAGGAGCATGAGAAGTGGGGCCCAGTTAGCCTACTAATGTCATTTATATTCTATGCAAACTGGAATGAAGATTGATAGCAAAATTTCTGAATACCATAAATTTTTATCAGAGCAAATGGGTTAGAGGCTCTTAAGACACACAGCTGGGTGATAATGAAGCAACTCCTCAAGAGATGGTTGGCTGTGCCCCTTTGGAGAGTTAGGCTTTGAAGTGTTTTTGTTGCAGACTATAAAGATCATGCTGAGCAATTTCATAAAAACATGAGTGAGTCATTCTCCACTGAAAGACTTTGAACAGATGCCCTAGCAGTGTTTGGAGAACTCACTGATGAAAACGTGAGACAAGAAAGCATGCAAGGTGGAAGGGGTCAAAAAAGAGGAAGACCAGGTCACATTGTGCGCTGGTCACTTGGCAACGGGGAGTCTGGAAGGAGGTGAACTGAAGCCAGGTGAATCCAGTCAGGGAAACATCCCCTGACTTCATTTAGGGAACATAATGAGGAACAAGGAATGTCACTCTTCTTGGTCACTGCTGCCCAATCGAGGCAACATGGACTCCTCAGTGTGAAACCAAGTGTGAAGATTTAGGAGTTACATTTGCTAAAACACAAACAAACAAAAAGACTTCCCTTGCCCACCACGTACCACATAAATGATTCTTATCTTACCTCCAAAGCATCTGACCACAAGGACATCCACAAATAAAGCCCTGGACCTCAAATCAGATCGAGACACAGACTGAGCTGAAATGGAATCTCTGTCCATCTTCCTTCATGATCCCAACATACATGAAAATGATTTTATAACAATCGAAACAAAGCCATGAGCCCCACCCACAGTGTGGTAGAGAAAGAAAATAGCCAGGCTGTGATTGGAAGTGTGGACAGAGAGGATGGAATCTACCAGACACAAATTAGCGGAGACTGAAGTCCAAGCCCATGTTGGACACTCCTTTAGAGTGAGGCGTGTCTGTGTAAAAGAGAATCAAGGGTTGGTGGAGGACTTGAATAATAAGCAAAGCTGAAAACAGGGAAGGATGAGAGTAGAGCTACTTGCCCAGGCTGGACAGCTTCTGCACACACACACCCCTTGGTCTCTGCATAATAGGAGGTGTTTGATTGCAGAAAAAAGAAGCAAAAGGTTATACAACTGATTCCATTAGGTCCACTAAGTCACAAGGTCAGCTCCCTAGGCTGAAACGCATCACAACTTACTAACAGTTTACAAATGAGGTGTGGATGAGCGAACGTATAAGTGGTGCCACCGGTATTGCAACGTGCTTCTGATGACTCAGTTTCTTCATTCAGAGAATGTAAAACACTGGCCCTTGCAGTTGGCTGGGACTTTAATTTCTCTCTAACTGACTGCAATGTGACCCACAGTCCGTCTGCGATGGGGCTTCTGTCTTCCTTTTGTCATTCTGTAGGTCTCTGTCACACATCTCATCATTTTAATGACAATCTTCTCCAGGGTTTATCAGTGTCCAGTAAAGGGAACAAACATTCCGAGTATGTTCAACATGGAGCATTTCATCCAGGGGGGTAATAAGCTAGTTGAGCAGCTGGAGAAGCAAAAAGGAGGATACCAAAAATACCCATTGATTGAAAATAACAGAAAAACACCACCACTCCTAGAACCTGGAGAGAAAGAGAAAAATGCTGTCACCCAGGTCCCATGAGGGAAGGTGAAGCTGAGGCTGCTGGTGTTGGAACCGAGTTGCTAGAGCAAGAACCCAGGAACCCCTGAATGACAAGAACCTCTGGGCCCTGCTGACTCTGGGCTGCTGTGTTTCCCGGCCCACTCTTCTAGGACCACTGCGAGGGTGATGGCAAAACTGAGATCAGCATGTCCAGCCTCTTCCTTCAGACTCCATCAGAGTCTGGAGAGCCCAACAAAGGCTGCTGCCGAGAGTCTCAGATATGTTACTTGTGGGCCTTCATTCCGCAGCCGAGAGACCAATAGGATAGAATGATGCTAAGTAAATTACATCCTGTCTGGATCAGCGATCATCATCTACAGAGGCTTCTTATTTCAGTCAATTGGAGGCCATTTGTCTGATCTGGAAGAGTTAATTGCTACTAGTTTATTGATAAACAAACTTAATGGACTTAAACAGACAAGAGGATCAGACAGTGACTATTAGCTCAACCATTTCCTGGTTCACCTTTCAAGTCCACAGGTGATTTGGCTTCTTTTCCATGCAATTAAGCCAGAATTATCACCAGCTCCATCCAACCTGCTATTGATGCCACAGGGCATTGCTTCCCTCCCAAGGCTAAAGAGGAGAGAAGCTGCCTGTTTTCATCATCCTAAGTGGCACCCAGATGACATTTACCTGTTTGCACAGGACTAAGATGTCCCATTTCTCAGAAGTACGTTGGACAGGTGGTGGCAGCTGCGTCCCAGGGCCAAGTTCACATGTGGGGCTGACTTACAGAGAGGAGCACACGCTCAGGGATGCTCGGGGACACGCCAGCACACCCAACTGACCCTTGAGACTCAAGGAGCCTTGCAGGCAGCTGGTCTTCATTGTCTCCATTTCTCCCTCTGGAATTGTAAGACATAACACCAGTTCCCAGGAAAGAGAGACCTATGCACAAGAACCTCCCTCACTGGGCCTGGCAGCCTTGAGCCTGGCCCCAAACGAGCTTTGGGTGGAAGGAGAGTCCTTGACATTCACGTGTCTTCTGCTGGTGGAAGGAAGTCCCTGGTGGACTACTTGGACCCTCTGAGCCGGTGACAGTTTGCTGTGGGCAGAGTCCCGCTGTTGTTCAGATGCAGCCTGCACACGTGTGTGCGCCGGGGACTTTGGGCCAGCCTCGGTCTGTTCATCACACTCTTAGTCCTTGTTTCGCCACTGCAGTTTGTGTGACTGTCCCCGTGCTCTGGAGTTGGGATGGACCTATGTTTAACATTCTGCCTACCTGCGGGGACACCTGTGCCATCAATTGAGACCTTTGACCTGAGTCATAGTTGAATAGAGCTCCCCCAAAGCCACAGTGGAATGGTGCATCAACAGAGGATGGGGGAGCACGTGCAGGATTTTCTAGTGTGTACGTTATGCAACGTTTCTGCAAGTTTGGGCTTATTTCTAAACACAAAGCTAACACGTGCACCCCAACTCAAAGTATAATATGATCACAGCTTCTGCCTTCTTGGTGGAGAAGGCTTTATGCTAGAAAACAAGCTGACAAATCTAGATGTTTAACAGGCCAGAGATTAACTACGGAAGCACCTTGAAGCCTCCAACCATTCATAATGGAATAAAAAAAAAATTGGATTTTCAAAAATATAAAGCAATGCCACTTGTCGTTATCATTTGGGAAAATTCTTTTTTCATGAAAATGTTTTTGTGTCCTCATGGAATGGAGTGTTTTACTTTTGAAATGAATGAATAAGTAAATACTTTCATTTCTAGGGTGGTAACTATTATGATCATCAACATAAAATTTCCTTGATGCTCACAATAATTTTTGAGAATATAAAGTGTGTCCCGAGACCAGCATTTGAGAATCTGACATCTTGCCCTAAGGCCCTTGGGTTCTTTTTCAAGGACCTGAATCCATAGGTGGCACCTGTTATCTAGAGGGTGCAGATATCAGTGCTGGCACCTTGACACCAAGGTTGCAAAAGCAAAGTGTAAGCAGTGGATCTTTCTGGAGAAATCCTTGGAAAGACAGCCCTGGCTAGCCATAGGCCACTTCTCCAGAAAGATCCATCTCCTTATTCATTGCTTCCTGCCCATCCATCTTCATTTTCCCTACCTCTGCACCCCAGCTCTCCTGGCCCAGGTGAGCCCAGAGCAACCCCACCCAAGAGCAAACTCACTGCCTCCCACTCCCTGACTGCTCTCCCAAGGCGGGACTGGGCCTGCAGCCTGCACCCACCACCACTTCAGACCTGGGCCTCTGGGATGCGTCCCTTGTAGACTAGAGTTTCCTGCACGGTGGGTGAGGTTGGCCAGTGTTCCCGGCACCCCCCCAAAGCCCGTCTGCCTCAGGGACCTTGGGCTGAGCCCTGCGTCAGGCCCTGGCCTGTGCTCCTCACCCCCTGCCTCTCCCAGGCTGGCAGCACTTCAGAGGAGGGGCCATGTCCTGATGTCATCCCACCCCCCGCCAGCCTCTTCTTCCCCAGGTTTGTGGTCCCACTGTGTGTGGGAGGGTGGGGCAATGGGGGTGCTCGGGTATTCTCCAAATACCTCAGGCCCCTGAATTGTTTCTCTGTTGAGAATAATGTGACTGTTTAGACTCAGTTTCCCTCAAGTCAAAGGAAGAAGGATGAAACTTGCTCAGGCAAACGATCTAACAAATCACAACAAAAATAACTTTGACTCCAAGAAAAGCAGAAGGGTCACCAGAGCGGGAGGTGGAGGGTGTGGAGAGGAAAGACAGAGGGTGGCAACCTGAGAGAAGACGGGGACCAGCACTTGGGTGTGGGGGAGGCACATACACACATGGAGGTGAAGATGTACCCCTGAAATCTACAAAGTTTTGCTAGTCAACATTTTATTCGAAAGACAGAAACTTGCTGGGTAGTGGGTGGACAGGCCTGGGGCGCATTCAGCCCCCTCAACAGTGCAGGTGAGTCCATCACTACCCACAGCTTCAGATTCAGTCAAAGACAAAGGTTCCTTTCTGAAGTGTCCCCTCTGACCCCACAGACTGAAGCCATGATGCCAAGGGCAGCAATATGTCTACAGCCAGGAACAGAGTCCACAATTTCCATCCTTAATGTCCTGGAGACAGAACTGTACTGTACACAGACTAGGGTTGGTGTTTGCTGACAGCCTGGAGCAACCCAAGTACCCCTCCAGGGGCTCAGAGCTACCTGTACACCTTGTTCATACCTGACATGCCAGATCACCAGAGCAATCCACTGCAGCTAACGACCAAAATAAAGATGTGTGGGAAGGACAGACGTGCTCAAGACATTGCTATAACATAAATAACTCACAAATCCATAACCCACCTAGAAAATGACAAAGGATCTGAATAGATGGCTTAGAAGTGGCGAAAAACAAAAAAACCCTACATGAAAAAATGCTCCACATCATTATTCACCAAGGGTAATGCAAAGAGAGTCCACAAACACCACTGTCATCAAAATGACAGAAAAAAATCAAATGCTGGTGTGGAGAAGTGGGAGCCCCCCATGTAGGTGGGAAAAGGGAGTGGTACAACCACTTTAGAAAACAATCTTCAGGCCTCCCTGGTGGCGCAAGGGGTTAAGTTTCAGCAATAGGAAGCAATCCAGAGCCACTGCAGCATAAGTTTGATACCCCGCCAGGGAGCTTCCCACATGGCACAGCAGACCTCTCCTGCCTTGCCCACCGCTCCCTTCAGCAGAGTATTTCAGTTGATCCGCCTGTTCTGCTCCCCACTCTGTCTCTGCTGAATCTTCTCACCCCCAGCACCTCTGGCCTACACCCCAGCTGTTGTATGCATAAATAAATAAATCTTTTTTTAAAAAAGAAAACAATCCTCAACATATTAAGGAATGACCACAGGACCCAGCAATTCCACTTTAGATATTGGCCTGAGAGAAATGAAAACATCTGTCCATCCCCCAAATTGCACGTGAACGTTCATATTCATAGTTGCTCCAGAGTGGAATCAGCCCAAATGCCCTTCACCTGATGGACGGATACGACTATGCAGTGTCCAGGGTGACGGCGGCACCGGGTAACATGAGACGCCCCTTTGCGTTCCCCTGGAATCTGCAACCAGTGAGACAGCAGACCTCAACAAAGATGCCTCTGCTCCTCACACCTGGGTACCTGAGTGTAGCGCCAGCAGGAAAATGGCACTAGGCAGGTTCTTGATGAGCAGACGGGTATAAACGAGTCCCGGAGCCCTCGGTGGCTTTTTATGGCCTTTTTAATTTAAACTCTTAAACTCTGGCAACAATATACAAGGTGGCGGGGCTGGGGGGCCACTGGGTGCCATTTGCTCGTGGCCCAGGGTGCCAGGAGGCTAGGGGTGCCTCCTGGTCCCCGGCAAATCTTCAGCAAATCTTCAGCTTCTCTGGGGCCCTTCCTGCAACGCGCTCTTGCTGCAGCTCCGTGTGCGGCTGCTCGGCTCTCCTTCTGCGCATGCGCACTCTAATGGCTACTCTAAGCAACACCCCGGGGCTTTGCTCCTCTGTCACACGCAGCATAGAGGCCTCAGCGCCCCATCCCCAAGGGGGGCTGGTGGAAAAGCCTGAGGGCTCTCCTGCCTGCCGCACACTGAGAGACCAAGGTGTCTGGAGATCTGAGGGCGGGAGGGTTGGGACTCCTAGAGGCGGTGGGAGCGGGAGAACATGGCGGTGGGCCCACACACCTGACCAAGGACCTCCAGAGGGCAAAGCAGCACCAGGCCTGTGGCCTGGGCCCTGGGGCTCCCACAGCGCCAGAGACACAGACCCAGGACGCCAGCAAGGAGGGCAGCCCGCCCTGTGGGACCCCAAGGCCCCCACTGCCGCACTCCACAGCGGAACCCACTCCGCCAGCAAAACGGGGGGCTCTGAGACCCCAGCCGTGTTGCCAGCACTTGAGATCTCTGATAACAAACAGTGACCAGAACAAGCTACCATCACGGCCCAGCGGAGGCCGCGCACGCCTTAGTCAGCAAACCCACTCCCCGCACTGCGCTCCAAACACACACCTGGGCTGGGGGGCCAGCTCCCACCCCAACCCCGCCTCCCGCATCAGACAACAGAACAGGGACCCAGGTGCCCCCCGAAACTGTGTCGGCGCCTACCTTCCTGAAGGCCACGCAGAATCCGACAGGGGTGCAGGAGAGTGGAAGGCTCAGCTGCAGCCTTTGGCGCAGCAGCAAGAGGAAGT
>PVIJ01016491.1:0-32512 GCA_004024925.1 Scalopus aquaticus | reverse complement strand
TCGGTGCCCCTCCCTGCTCCCCATCCCCCCACCGTCCTCCTGGCCCCCCACCGTCCTCCGTAGGCTCCAAGGCGGGCCGGGCCCCGCCTGCCCCCGCCCGTCCCGCAAGGGCCTGCTTGCCCTGCTGTGCCTCGCCGAGCCAGGGTGACCTCCCGGGTGAGCCGCCAGGAGGGGTCAGGGCCTCCCCTCCAGGCCCTCAGACTCCTCAGCCAGCGGCCCCATAACCAGGGTGCTGAGGGGCCGTGTGGGGCACACCCAGCCCCCATCACCCAGCCAGGCCCCGCATCTGCCAAAACAGCAGGAAGCAATGTGGGGGCCCGGGTGCCCCCAGGCCCCTCCGTCTTGGGGGTGGGCTGCCACCTGTGGCCTCCGCTCACCCCTCGCCTTGCCTCACTGGCGCTCTGGTCTGAGGCCGCTGCGTCTCTGTCTGTCCATCTGCTGCGGCGGAACGGGTCACCCCGAAACTTGGTGGTTTCAGCAGCACCCACATTAGCTCGGGGTTTCTGGGGGCCGGGAATCTGGGAGCCAGGAACCCGCCCCACGTTTTCAGGCGGCCTTGGGGGGTCTGTGGGCGCTTCGAGATCTGCCCCGGCCTGTGGGGCCAGGCAGTCTCCAGCGCCCCCAGTGCCCGCGCCCCGCCCTGGAGGCCGGGGGCCACGGGCTCGGGCCCCCGGGCGTTGGCTGGACAGGTGCTCTGCCTGGCCTCTGCCCTGCCCGCTCTCCGCGGCATCTCGCATGGTCATTCGCTCTCCGGGGATGTTCAGCGTGTTTTGCAGGCCCCGAGCTGAGTCCCCGGGCTCATCGCCCCAGCCCGCACCCGTCTCCGCGGCGCCCTTGCTTCCTGTCGCCTCCCCGTCCCGCTGCCAGCCCGGGACGGGACCGCGTGGTGGCCTCTGTGTGCCGGCGTCTGGCAGGGGCCCCCGAGGGAGGGCTCCTGGAGCGGCCGGGACACGGAGCCGGACGACTGAAGTCCCCGTGTCGGAAGCAGCCCCCTTAGCCTTGGTGGCCCCGGCCGATGGCTCCTCGGGGGGCGGCGTCGGCCCAGGTCCCCCTCCCTGGGCTGCTTGACCCGGGCCCAGCCGGCCTGGCGCTCCCTTCAGTTTGGGGGACCAGGGCTCCCCCGGCTCAGGGCCCACATCCCTGGTCACAGGCTCCACCCTCGTGGGCAGGGCCTGGCCCCCCGGGCTGCTCTGGCTCGGGTCACGCGGCTTCTAGCCTTCCCCGGAATCTGCGTCCCGACCTTGGGGAAAATTGCTTCCCAAATTACACCCCTGAGTTCCGCGAGCTTTAAACATAGCGCGACACGAAAATTACATAAGGCCCTTCCCGTTGTGCTGGAGGCTGAGTAATGTAATGCCCAACAATACGGCAAGGTGCACTGTGTTATTAAGGCTGGTGCTGCGGAAGGAGAAGCCGCTCCGGAGCGCAGGCTCCCACGGACGCCGGGATAACAAAACCCACAATATTTTTGCTGGAGACAGGACTCCGGAGGCCGCGGGGCGGCGGGCCGGCTGGGCTCCCGGTGGGAGCGGGCTCTGTGCCCTGCGGCCGCCTACCAGCTCTCCTCTCGCTGGGGCCAGTGCCCCGCTCTTAGCCTGCGCCCCCTGTAGCTCCGACGTGGCCGTTGACTGGTGTTCTGGGGGAAGCAGAGACCGAGGGGCCGGGCCCCGGAGGTGCCTGGGAGGAGGAGCTGTTAGCAGAGACGGGCAGGGCAGGGAGAGGCCTGTGCTGAGCCGCGGAGGGACGCGCCGAGGCCCGTGGTGGCGTCGCGAGTGGGCAGAGGCCCAGGCGTGCCGGCCTGTGCCGGGCCCCTGCGGGCTTGGCCGGCGCTCCCGGCTCCCGGCGTGGCTGAGGCCGCTCAGCCTCCCCGCGGGCGCAGGCGGGTCCCGGTGCGGAGCCGTGAGGGAGCTCGCCGCACTCGCTGACCTCGCCGGCCACCGCGCTTCCGGCCACCCCGGCGGCCACGTCTGGCCTTTGCAGAGAGGCCCGCGGCGTGGGCCGGAGAGGCGGGGAGACGATGCACCTCCGCACCCGGTGCCCGCGTGGCCGCCGCTGCCACTGGGGGGCGTCAGCTCCCGGGCCCCCACCGAGGCTCTCCCGCGAGTCCACCCGGAGGGCCGGTCGCCCGAGTCGCAGCCAAGTCGCCAGCCTGTCGCGTGCGGCCGGGCACACAGGGTGCCCACGCAGGGGTGGGGGCCCGGGGCTCCGTCCTGCTCCCCAGGGCCAGGGCCAAGGGCCTGGTGCCTCCATGCTGGGCCCCCCGCTGGCTCCGCTGCAGCCGCCCCGGGGCCCATGGGCCTTCTCCCCGGACCCTGGGGAGCCAGGTCGTGCGCTCCGCTGGCGAGGCCCCTGGCTGAGGGTCCCTCGCGCCCCGCCCCTGCCCCGGCATCAGACGGGAATGAAGGGCGATTAATTCTGCTCGTTGGGTTCAGGCTGCCAGGACCGTAGGCAGAAGCAGCCCTGACCCTGTTCTCTTCACCCTCCGTTTGGCCAGTGCTGGCCGAGCCCGACTGCCCCCTGGTGGGGTCTGGCCCGCCGGGCTGTTCGGTCCTGTCTCCGCACCCGCGAGCCTGACCGTGAGCGCTGGCCGTGAAAGTGAGGTGCTGATCCTGGGGCTCTGGAGGTGTGTGGGGTCGGGGTGCAGGACCAGGGCCAGAGGGCCCCACTGCTGCTCCCTGCCTCGCGAGGGAGCAGGCCTGAGGGCTGAAGGCCACCCTGGGTCCTGGCACCGCCTGGCGCTCCCTGGGGCGAGAGAAGTGTGGCTTAGAGGTGGGGGGTGCAGCTTCTGCCCCCTGGGCCTGACCTTTCGCTCCCAGTGTCCAGCACGGACAGCTGTGGCCTTTGCCCCGGAGCTCTCCGCCCTCTACCCCGGCCCTGCCCCTCGCTCCGCCTTTATCCTCTCCCCGCCTGGGCCTTGAGAGGCCTCCTGGGACTGGGCCCCCACCCGGGCAGAACTGGCCAGCGGCCCTGAAACTGCTGCTGCGGCCGGGCGGAGCTCTGCGGGCAGGCATGGACGCGGCCTCCAGGTGGGACGCACGGCGGGGTGGGCCGAGCCGGCTGGCGGGGCCGAGCGGGTGAGGGTGGCTCGGCCCGGGCCCTTGGCTCTCAGGCTGGCGCCCTGAAGCCCCTGCCCCGGTCGTGAGACGCTGCCTCCCTGCGGTGGGGCAGAGTCAGGGGCCGGGGGGCACCCCAGCTCCAGCCAGCAGGCGCCCGTGGATGGCAGGCTGAGCCCAGGGACTGCCGGGGCCCCCCCGGGGTGGCGGCTCTGCCGGAGCCTCTGTCCCCCGGCCCGGGGCGCAGCCCCCGGTCCCCGCTTTGAAGCTGCCCCTCTCGGTGACGGATACGTGTTGGCGCCTGCCTGGAGAGGGCGTTTGCTGCGAAGGCCTTTAAAGAGTTCCTTCTGTCCTCCCGCAGGCCGAAAGCCCCGCTCCGAGGCCCTGACCTCCCGCGACTCCGGCTCTCCCCGCCACCCGCCACCCAGGGAGGTTCCAGAAAGACCCGCTGGCCCCAGAGCTCACCTGCCAGGTAAGGCCGCCCCTCCCCACACCTTGGCTTTCGCTCTGCGACCGCAAACCCTCGGTGCGGGCTTTCCTTGACGGGGGCGGGGGGCTCCTGCCCGAGCTGGCAGGTCTCTGCGACTGCGGTGGCCTCGGGAAGCAGGAAGCAGGAAGCAGGGGTGCACTCGTGGCCGGGCGGCCCTGCGGGGCCCCCTCTGGGCGCCGGGTGCCGGTCCCGTGCTCGGGAGGGCTGCTGGGGTCCTAGACATCACTGGCCACCGGACGGAGCAGTCTGCCTCCCTCCGCCTCTCCCCTCCCGGAGGTAGGGCTGGGAGCTCTGTCCTCCCCGGGGCCGGGCGAGCCCCCCACCTGTTCTCGCCCCGCCTTGAGCCCCTCAGGAGCTGCCCGGGCCCCCTGGCGAGCCGAGGTTCGGGTTGCCAGAGGGACTTTCACCCCCGGGGCACTCGGGGGCCCTAGGGCTCCCCTGGCAGGAGGAGGCGCAACAAGCTGGTGGCCTGCCGTCCTGCCCTGGCGCTGGGCAGCTGGCTGGCACGCTGACCCCTCTTGCTGAGCAGCAGTGCTCCGAGGCCAGAGCAGGCTGGTCTCCCCAGCACCCCCAGAGGCCCCCCACGCCGGACTCCGGGGGGCGCCCATGGAGGCGTGTTCGCATCTGTCTCGGGCACTGGGGGTTTGTTCCCTCGGCGGGGCGCACTGGGCTGTCCGGCGGCTGTCGGGGCTGCGATGCCCAGGGCCGGCCCCACACCCAGGCCCCACCCGTGTGCGGCCAGCGGGACGTGCAGGACCGAGGAGGGCGCGGCACAGCGGGTCGGGCGGCCGAGAGCAGCCGGGTGGCAGAGGCGGTCGGTGCGGTGGGTCTGCTGGCTCCACGACGGGGCTGATGGGAGCCAGCGGGGAGCCTCGGGCGGGAAAGGCGGGTGCAGAGGCCGGGGCGCGGGAGGGGGCACCTCCGGGCTGAATCCAGAAGCCGCGAGGTCAGGGGCAGAGCCGGGGTGTGTTTCAATGGCGGGGCGCAAGGCAGAGTGTGGAGCGAGGGGCCTGTGGCGCGGCGAGGCCTTCGTGGGGAGCGCAGCGTAGAGCAGGGCCGGCGAGGGGTCCGCTCCGTCCTGGGGGAGGCGACCAGGCGGCGGGAGCAGGGTGGGGGCGCGGGGCTGGGCCCCGGGTAGCACGGAGGGGAGAGTGGGGGGACGCTGCCCCGCGTGCGCCGGGCAGGACCTGTGCCTGGACCTGCCTTCACGGGCTTGGACGTGTCTTCAGAGCCCCCCGAAGCGCATAGCCTCAGGGTCCCAAACTTGGCCGACAGCCGTGGTGGCGGGTCTGGGCGTCTCCTGCCCGTGCCACGCCATTGCAGGGCCGGGGGGCCGGGGCGCTGCCTTTGAGCCCGCCTGGCGGGGCGGGTGGGGGGTCCCTCGGCAGAGGGCTGGGCCGTGGGCTGGCGTCAGGAGCGCACGCTCAGGGACCTCCCGCCAGCTCTGCTCCCAGGCGCGCCTTGGGGCGCGGGCCCACCCCGCGCCGCCCAGCAGGAAGTCGGGGAGCGCCCGCACAGCCGCACCGCGGGGTGAGCAAGCGGGTCTTTGCGGCGCGCGGGGTGAGGTCCCCCGTGGGCGGGGCGGCCCTGGCGACACCTCGGGGTGCTGCGGGCGCTCCTCCCCGCGGAGGGGCCCTGACCCTCGGGCCTGGTGTTGCGTGGAGACTTCGCTTAGCCGCCGTCGGGCGCCGCCGCTGGGGCTCTGCCTCCCCTGTCGTCGTGCTGGGGCCGAGGTCGCTGCCGCTCTTCCTCCGGACCTGCTGCGGGCAGCGAGCGGAGGGGCTCCGGGAGCAGGCAGGCCCCCAGGGGTGTGTGGGGGCCCCCTTCACCTCAGGACTCGCGCTGGGCTTGGCTCCAGTGCCATCTCTCTGCCGAGGGCGGGACCCTCGGCGCCTGCGGGCATGGGGCTGGCATCTCAGGGCGGAGGACGGGCCGCGGCGCCAAGCGCTGTGCGGGAGCAGCCGGGAAGCCTGTGGGTCGCAGGGGGGCGCTGGCAGCGGCCCCCCGCGCCGGGCTGGCCAATTAGAGCCCATTAGTCACTCAGCGTGTTAGAGCATTAAGAACAATTAAGGGTGAGAAGAGTTTCCAGATGTTGTGAGAGCGGGAGGGGGTGCTGCTGGCTGTGCCCCAGATGCAAAGGGCTGAGAGGGGAGCCCCGTGGGGACCAGCCTGCCGGGCCGCGCCGCGGGGTGACTGCTGGGCTCTGCTGCTCTCGTCCCCCGTGTCCCCGTGGTGGGCCCTGCTGTCCCTGCTGGTCCCGGCTTCGGACACGCTTCTCCCTGGCTGTCCCCGATCTCCCAGGCGTGGCCTCTGCGTGTGCCCGCACCCCCTCGCGGAGAGCATCCCGGCCATCGCACCGGCCCCCCTCCCCGGGGCCTCACTGGACGTGGCCGCTCCTGGGAGACTGAGGTCTGAGTGGGGCGCAGCGCCCATGCTGCAGGGGCCCAGCCCGCTGACCTGCGGGGCAGCTGGCACGTGAGGACACTGCCCGCGGGACGTGGGGACGGAAGGCAGGACAACTCCGGCCGGCCAGACAAACCTCTTGAAACTGCCCGGACCCGGGGGTCACAGCCCTCCATCAGCCCAGAGGCGGCGGCGCCTGGTATTGATGGGCCAAGATCCCTCCCTTTGTCCCCAGTTTGCTCTTCTCTGCCACCCACTTCCCGCCGCCCACGCTGAAACCGGCCCTGAGGCACCCTGGAAACGCAGGAGCCAGACGGCACCGCGGCCTGAAGCTACCCGTGCGCGCAGGCTCCGAGCCGGGTTGTGTGGAGGCTGCAGGGCTGGAGTGCGGCGGCAGGGAAGATGGGGCCAGGCCTGCGAAGGGGAGGGCGCGGCAGCCGGGGCCGGGCGGCCGGGCGGCCGGGCCAGGGGACGAGAGCCGCGGCAGGGCAGGGCCAGCACTGGCCCGCTGCAGTTTGCGGCGCAAGTCAGACGTGGGCGCGCGACCTCCCTCTGCACGGGCCCTCCGGGGCCGAGCCTGTCGGCGCAGCCCTGCAGTCCCCACGGCGGTCACCACACCCTGGGCAGCCGCGGAGGGCCGCGCGGACGGGCTCCGAGGGCTGACCCACGAGGTCACCGGGCAGTGCGTGGCTGCCTGTCCGTGCGTCCCGGATTCAGGGGGCTATGGGGCTCGCACGGGGGTCTCGGGCCCCGAGGGGACCCTGGACAAGGCCCCTGCCCACCCCGGGCACCCCCATTTGTCCTACACACACACAGGGACCGGTGGGGACCCACTCAAGGGCCAGCGGACGGGAGGCACGTTGCGGACCGGGAGGAAAGTGACTCATCCCTTTGCGAGAACGCACGTTGCGGGGGCGGCGGGGGCCGTCCGTGCCGGGGAGGGTGGGGGGCGCGGATCCCGGAGCGGCCGGGGGAGCCTCCGCTGCCTGTGGTCTGACTGGGGGACACGACGTGGGAGACCCCAGGATTGTTTTCCTCTTTGCCGGGGGTGGGGAGGACGCGGGGCGCGGACAGATGGTGTCCTTGAGCGACCTCACTCCCCCGGAGCTGCTGGGGCGGCAGGACGCGTGAGAGGTGCGGCCGCCCGCAGCCACCAGCAGGCTCATCAGCTGTCCACACGGCCGTGCCGGGCAGCGCAGCGGCCAGCAGCCAGCGGGTCCTCCGAGCCCGACGGAGCCAGCCCACGGGTGCGTGTGCGGGGCCTCTGCGACGGGGCTTGGCCCGCTCAGCCTGCGTCCGCTGGTCGGTGGCCAGGGCGCGCCGGGTCTTCTGTCGGGACGCACCTCGCGTGAGCCGGCGCCCGTTCATCCTGGGCCTGGGCCCCCGGCCGCCCTGGTCAGTGCTGACCGGCACCGGCGCCCGGGGTCTGGGCCCAGGCAGCTCTGGTGGCAGCCCCGGCTCGGCCTGGTGCTGTGCAGGACCCAGACCAGAGCTGCTCCGCGGCCGCAGCCCCGCCGCCTGGCGGCCAGGCCCTGCAGGCCGGCCAGGCTGACCAGGCCTGGCGCCGCGCTCGGAGGCCCGCTGAGGTCTGCAGAGCTAACGTGAGACGTCGTGTTCCGTGTCTTCTTTACGCAGCTTCGCTGGTCGTTTTCTCTTAGGCCTTCTGCAGAAGCAAACGTAGGGGCCCGCGCTGCGCTGGGGCCTCCACCGCGGAGAGCTCCAGACGCGCCACGGGACGCGGGCAGGGTGCAGGGCGGCGGCCTGGCCGCCGCGTGGGAGGGGGTGCCCCGCGGGCTCTGCGGCCGCCCAGCTCCCACAGGGGCGCACACAAAGGCCTGAGTCCAGGGCCGCCGCCTCCCGGCCCCCCTCAGCGTCCAGCCCTCGCCTGCCGTCCCCGTGCGTGTCTGTGATCTGGCCGCTGCTCCTCCTGAGGACGCCAGCCGGGGACCCCAGCCCAGCCTCCCCGATGCCCACCCCCAGGCCCCTGCAGCGCCGGCCAGGGCGTGGCCAGGGCGTGGCCAGGGCGTGGCCAGGGCTTCAGCGCCGGCTCCAGCGAGCCCAGTAGAGGCGCGGGCCTGGGTGCTCTTGCTGTCCCCGAGCCGCGGTCTTCCTCGCAGGATGAGGCCCCCGGTTGCTCGGTTGCCTGGGTCTCGGGTGGACCCAGCGGGCACCTGGCGCCGTTTGGGGGGCCGGCTCTGGGGTTCGCGTGCCCCCACCCCATCCATTTTCTGTGTTCTGTGCCCCAGGGGCGAGGGTGGCAGGAAGGGGAAGCAAGCCCTGGGCTGCCCCCGCGTCCCGCCTGTGCCCCCACGGCCGGGCCGTCCTCGCTGCCCCGCGCAGCCCCCGCGGGTGTCGCTGCGACGCTGGTCCTGAAGCCGCAGCCTCTGCGCAGTGGGGTCGAGCCATCCGGGTCTTTCTTCCTCGCTGAGCTCGGCCGAGGCCTCTACTGGCTGTCGGGCCGCAGCAAACCGAGGCGGTAAAGCGAGGACTTGGGGAGCAGAGGGAGGAAGGCCAGGCGGGAGGGGTGGACCGGAAATACCCCCGAGGCGTCTCCGGGGGGACGGGCATCGAGACCCCGCCCGCCCGGCCCGCCCGGCGCCCCCCACCGCCGCGGCTCCCCCAGCCTGCCGCAGCCCGAGGGCAGCGCGTCCCCTGCTGCGCGCTGCTCAGGCACCCCAGGCCTCGTGAGGCTCTTGGGGGTGCTGGTCTCAGCCGGGTGCCCGTGCTCCCCAGGGACACTGGCAGGGTCTGGAGACGTCTTTGAGGGCCACAGCTGGGGTCACTCGGGGGGCGGAGCCGGAGACGCCGTGCAGTAGCTGCAGTGCCCGGGGCGCCGCCGCCTGCTCCAGACCAGGGCTGTGGGGACGCGCTGGGGCTGTGGGTGCTTTGTAGGGCAGCGGCCGCGAGGCGTCTGGGTGTCGGGTCTGGAAGTGGAGCAGACTCGGGCTGCGGGATCTGCCCCGGTGGGGGAGGGACACAGCGCTGCTGCCCGGAGACGTGGCGCCTCCAGGGGCTCAGGTGGGCGTCCTGCTCGTGCCCGCCGCAGCCCGAGTCACCCTGCGCGGCGAGGGGCCGCAGCACCCCGGGCATGGCTGGCGGGTCCCGGCGGGCGGCCCGCCCCGGTGGGCCTGCTCTGGCGCTGGCGGTGCTGCCCGCTCGTTGGCACGCAGGGGCCGTCGCGCGGGAGAATCAGGCGTCCCGGGCCTGTGCGCCCGCATGCGAATGCGGTGGGTGCTGTCCTGATTGACGGCAATTAGCGTCTTCTGACGGGAACAGATGTTCGGGTGCCAGGAGGCTGGTGCCGCACGCCCACGCGGCATCTGCTCCCGGGCAGCCCGCTCGGCGCCCGGCCCGCAGCCCCGGCCCCGCCCCCCTCTCCCTGGCGCCTGCGAGGTTGTTCCTGGGGACGAGAAAAATAATAATAAAGATGTTTTCGGGGTTATAAATAGTTCATGCTGTTGATTATGGGATGGCGCTCCTCCTGGCGAGCGGCTCCGGGGCTGAACAAAGGGGGGGCGGGCGGCCCCGGGGGCGAGGGTGGCCTGGAGGCCGCGGCCCCCCGCTGACTGAGGGCGAGGTTGGGAGACGGGAGCGGGTGGCGGGGCAGGGGCAGGCGGGTGGGAGTCGGGGCGTTCGCAGCAGGCTGGCTCACGGACAGCCGCGCGGCACGAGGGCGGGCAGGGGCCTCGGCCGGCACACCCACTGCCCAGTCGCTGGCACAGCCTCGTGGAGCCCGGCGCCCTCAGGGCCGGCGGGAGCCCAGGGCCCCCGGCCCCCGCACTGGCCTGGCCCCGGTGGGGACGCGGCCTCCGCGCCTGGCTCCCTTCTCTTCCCCGCGCCGGGAGCGTCTTTGTTTCCTTCCTCCTCTTTTTCTCTTCGGCTTCCTGGAGCCGAGGTGTTTGCTTGTTGCTGTGGAGAGTTCCGCCCCCTCGACACAGCTTGTGGCGTGTCCCTGGCCGTGGGGGCTCCTGTTGCCGGCGCCCGCCTCCGGCAGGGGACCTGCCGCCCGGCAGCCCCCCAGAGCCGCCCCACTCCTGCCCCTGGACCTGGACCCTGCTCTTGGCCCGCTCTCGGGCCTGGGGTGGCGTCCCCCGGGGGCGGCCGACTCCGGGGCTGGCACCAAGGGCCGAGCCTGCCCAGGCCACCGCCAGCGCCCCCATGTGCGGGTGGCCCGGGCCCTTTGGGGGCGAGGACGTGAGCACGCGGCCGCGGGGGCGGGGGTGGCCTGGTGGGGCGCCCAGAGGGGGCCTTCCCGGCTGGGGTCCAGCAGAGCGGCAGGAGCCCTGTCGGGTGGGCGGTGAGTCCTGCCGGCCGCGGCCAGGAGCAGCCTCGGAAGCGGCCCTGCTGGGGCGGGGGCGGGGCCGTCGTCGGAGCCCCTGGAATCTGTGGGTCTGGGCAGCGGCCGTGACCTTCCAGGCCGTGGGACGGCCGGTGATGGCCCCTCAGCGCCCCCTCTTCTCAGCGGGACGCTGCCTGCACCGTCACTTCCCTGAGCCTTGATGCGCGGGGACCCCAGACACCCGCCTCCCGGGGGGCCCCGCCTGCCCTGCTGCCCCGCCCCGCCCCCAGAGCCTGCCGTGGGGGACCCCAGCACCCCCACGTCCACGGCTGTGCCCGGAGCTGGGCCACGGGACCCGGCCCTCGCTGCCCTGGCCCGGCGGCTGGCGCCCAGCGGGCACTCTGGTGAGCGGCTGCCCGAGGACCCGGGCCTGCTGTGCCCCGGGAACCCATCCGGGCCAGCTCCCGCCACCCGGCCGGCTGCCAGCTGCCCTCGTCACCGTGGACTGTCCTCCAGGGGCCACCGTGTGGAAACCACATCTTTCGTGAGTGGATCGAATGTCCACTCTGCCCCGGCCCGGTGCACGGAGAAGGGGGCTCGCTGCCCAGCTCTGCTGCTGCCGACTGAGGTGCCCAGATCGGCCTCACCCGCAGGGCCCTCGGGCTGTGTGCGGGTCGGCGCTGGCCCCCGGGGCCCGCGGGGAGGATGGTGCGGACGCCGGGCGCTCAGAGGGGTGGGCGGCCTCGTCTGGTCTGGCGCGCCCCAGCTGTCGGGGCCAGCGGCCCCAGCAGAGGCCAGAGGGCCGTCCCCTTGCTCAGGGCTGGATTAGCGCCCCACCCGGCCCTGGGCCAGGAGGCAGATGCACGTTTGGGGGCCGCGTCGCCCATGGCCACTGTCCCCCACGGCCACCCCCCCACGGGGTCAGCGCCCAGCCTCTCCAGCGTGGGCGGGCGTGGAGCGGGAGCGGGGCCGCCAGGGGCTTTGTCCCCGAGAGCTGCTCTTGGTCGCCAGAGGCCCCCGCCCCGCAGCCACGACAAAGCCTGCCCGCGGGGAGCTGCCCGAGCCGGGTGTCCACTAGCAGAGGCCCCGCTGGACCCCGGCACAGCCCGGGAGGGCGGCCGGCGAGCTCTGCCTGAGGCCAGAGGAGGGCAAAGGTGCGGGTGGCCGGAGCCCCGACACGCAGCCGGTCGTCTGACGCCCAGGGACCTGGGAGGTGTCCGCAGGTGGCCCCGCCCTGGCCCCCGAGAGCGTGGACCTCGGGTTCCGGGGTATGGGGAGTTTGTGCAGGCTCGGGTGGGGCCACGACGCGGTCTGCTGTCTGGGGGAGCAGTGGATTGCCCTGCGCTTGGGGCCTCTGGAACTTGCCAGAAGGACGGAACCCGCGCCCCAGAGCTCTGGGCGGCAGAGGCAGGGGTGGTCCGATGGGCTCGCGGGCGAGGCTGGCCCAGGCTGTCAGGCCCGGGAGCCGGCCTCCAGGACGCCGCAGTGTGGGGCCCGGGCTCTCCGCCTGACCGTGGCCGCGAGCTCCAGGGCGGCCGCGGGAGTGGAGAGACGTTTCGAGCACCCAGCCTCTCCCACTGCCCGTCACCGCCACAGAATGTCCCCGGCAGCACCACGCGGCCCCTGGGGCCAGAACCGGCCGGCACGCTCGTGCGGGCAGTGCTCCCTGCGGCGTCCTGGGCTCGCCAGCGTGGAGGGGCGTCTCCAGGGCGGGCGGCGGAGGGAGCAGGCCGCCCGACGCTGCTGGCAGGCGTGGACGCTCTAGGCAGAGAGCCGGCCGGGGTTTCCGGCGCCTCCCGGAGGCCGAGGCCCCTGGGTGCTCCCGGGCTGCTCTGGTCAGAGACGTTGGGTGCTCTGCCCCCGACCTGTCCCCGCGGCCTTCCCTTCGGGCCTGGCCCTGTGACAGAAAGGGCCCCAGGCCAGCGAAATGCCCCTGCGCACGCGTGTGCCCGTCACCACAGGTGCACCAGCCCCGTGTCCATCAGCTGGCGGAGCCCGCCCGGCCGTGGTCAGCGGAGAGGAAGGTGCCCAGTCGCCTGCCCCTGTGCGGTTGACCCCGGGGCCCTGCCGGTCTCCGCCGACACCTGAGGCCGCGGCGCGTGGGGGCCGAGGCGCGGGCCGGGTGCTCTTGGGGACGGGCTTCCTTCCGGGGCGCTGAGGACGCTCCTTGATCTGGCCCCCGCAGGGCCGTTTGGCTTGGGAGCCCGGGCAGCTGGGAGGACGCGGAAAGATGGTCACGTGGGGGCCAGGGGGCGTCCAGGGAGCCCTGGGGGAGGAAGGCAGGGGCCCGGGGCTGGGCGGAGGGCTTTGGGGACGCCGCCCTGCGCTGTCCCCCCTCGCCGTGGGTGGCGGTGCCTTGCCATGGTCGAGTGAGTTTCCAGCTGAGCTTGCGGCCCGGGCCTGGCTGTCCCTCGTCGTGGGGCTGGGGAGCGTCCGCGACGGGGCCTGCGCGGCCACAACACAGGTCAGGGGGGCCGGTGGAGCGGGGGGCGGGTGCGTGCTGGCTGCCCCAGCCCACACTGGGCCCCTGGGCCCCCTGTGAGGTGCCCGGGGTGCAGGCCGGCCTGAGACACTGTCTGTGCCCCTTCCTGTCTGTTTCCCAGCCGCCCTGCAGCCCGCCTCCTCCCTCCCTCCCCACTAGTCCGCTAGCCCTGCCCCGGCCCCCTCGCCCAGGCCACGGGCGCCACCGTGCTTGTGTGTCCTGAGGGACGCAGTGTGTGGCGCCGTGGGAGGGGCCTGCTCTGACGTGGTGGCATGCCTCAGTTTCCTCCTGTGCGACCTGGGGACACGACAGCCCAGGGTCCCTCAGGGTGGCCGTGAGGATGGACAGAACGTGTGACGGGTTCAGAGCAGGGCTGGCAGCCACAAGTGCTCCCATGGGTGTCGCCGTTCAGAGATGCCCGCGTGACGTGGCGTGAGCCCGACCCTCTGGCCGGCACACGGTGCCACCGGACCCAGGTCTCGCGCTGTTGCCCGGTGCTCCCAGCCCCGACTCCCCCTCCTCCCCGTGGACAGAGATGCACTGTGGTTCGTGGACAGTGCTCTGCAAACACAGGCGTCCTGAAAACAGAGACTGACAGGTACACGTGTGGGACTGGAGTCCAGAGAGGCAGCAGGACCATGAGGTCGTTAGACTCCAAGTAAGAGGCTCGTGAGTGAGGGTTTCTCCCCTGAGGACCCCAGGGTGCTTCCTGAGGCTGCCGGATGAAGTGACCGCAACCTGTTAGCTCAAAACAGCAGGCTTGATTCCTCCAGAGCTCCGGAGGCCAGAAGTCCCAAATCAAGGTGTGGGCGGGCTGGGGGCTCGAGGGAGAGCCTGATGTCCTCTCCAAGCCGGCCGTGGCTGCAGTGACCCCTGGTGGGCCCTCGCCCATAGTTACAGCCCCACCCCGTCTTTCTGGGGTGTCTCGGCGCCTCTGTCTGTCTCAGAAGCAGTCACGGAGCTTCGTGCCCACCCAGGGCGCTGCTGCCTCCATCCTGGCTTCAGTTAGATCTGCAAAGACCCTGTCTCTAAATACAGCCGCTCTCTCGGCTCCTGGTGGGAGTGAACGGGGTGGGGGGGTGCGGGCCACCCGAGAGGGCAGTGATGGCAGGCCACCCCTGGGCACAGCCCAAGGCAGGTGCCGGCCGCTCCTCCTCTTGCCCGGCTCCCTCGGGGTGCTGCCGCCTTCCTTCAGCCCGGGGCCCCGTCCCCACTGCCCCTCCCTGTGCGCAGAGCGAGAGGCCGCACGGGGAGGGGCCGGAGCCAGGCGTGGGCTGCCTTTGGCCTGACCACGCTGCTGTGGCCTCCGCCCTGCGGCACTCTTGCGCAGGGGCTGGGACGGGAGGCCTTTGACGCCCCCTGCGGGTGCTCCTGGGAGACGGGCCTGGCGGGGCGGGGGGAGCCGAGCGGCGGGCAGAGGCCGCCCGACGTCCCGTGTCCGTGGCTGACGTGGTCCAGGGCCAGCTGGGTCAGCCGCAGGCGCCTGGTTGCAAACAGCCGGGGCCCGAGGCCCAGAGGGAGCCGCCGGGTGGGGCGGGAGCGACCCTGTGACCTGGCTCGGGGCTCAGTCAGGCGTGGCAGGGAGGCCGGGCACGCCCGAGCCAGCGTGGGTGCTGAGGCCCCGGTGACGCGAGGAGGCCTCTAAGCTCAGGGGACTGATGGGACTGTAGAAGGAGCACCGTTCGCGGAAAGCCCTAGAAACGCTGACCGTGGGGCCACCTGGGCCTGGCTGGCCACCCTTGCTGGGCGCTGCGCCTCGGGGTGCCTGGGGCCTGCCTGAGCGAGGCTCGTGGGCGGGGTGGCCGGGGACTGACCTCGAGGCCCGGGGACCCACGCGCCGCGCTCGTACCCCGCTGGGTGTGCGAAGCCCAAGCCCCGTGACCGGGCCGCGCCCGTCTCAGCCCCCCGTGTCCTGCTCTGCGCCCAACGGCCGCCTGCCCTCGACAGGCCCCCTCGGCCACCGGCTTGTTCACACCACACTCAAGGTCACCAGAGACCGAGACCGGCCTGGCGGGGACCAGGCTGGGCCTGTCCATTCTCGCTGGTGAGCTCTGCAGCGCGTGTGCCGCGGGTGTGTGCACACGTGTGTGCAAGCGGCTGTTTGCACGGTGCTGTGTGCGTGTGTGCGTCTGCTGCACGCGCTGTGCTGCGCCCACCCCGGTGCTCTCCAGCCCGCCTGGCTCGGCGTGGTCACTCACGGCCGGCGGACGGGCCCTTGGGGTGTTAGGGCGGCGGCGAAGGAGGGAGACATGGAGTAGCTGCCGGACCCGCACCGAGGCACCTGTTCTTATGAAACATCAGTGGCCCAATAGCGCGGCCCCACTCCGTCTTTCTTAGCCACCCCCCACGTGGGCCGGGCCGGGCCGGGCCGCTGGGCCCAGCCACACTCCCCCGGCCGTAATGACCTGCTCATGGCGTGGGGCCCACCAGGGCCGGGTGTGCGGCGCCCACACGCCTTTGCGGCTTCGTTGCCGCCATTCGTCGCGCCGGCCTGCCTCGGCGCCAGGGACAGTTCATCAGGCACTTCCCGCCTGTCACTCGGGATTCTGCGGGGAGAAAATGTGAACCGTAAAATTAAAATCATGGGAACTCGGAACTCGGAGTCTGCAGAGCCGCGTGGGGCTGGGGAGGGGGGCGGGAGGGGGTGGGAGGGCCCGGCCTGGCCGGACACCAGAACAGCCGCACTCCCGGACCCCTCTCCTTGGGGCTCTGGGCCCGCCCCGCCCGCGTCCGCTGCGCCGCCCCATGGCCTCCCTGGGGAGGAAGTGTGGGTGTAGCTGAGGCTGAGCAGAAGGCAGCAAGCAGGGGGGCAGGGCGCAGGCCAAGCCCGGACCTGAGCAGCAGGCCAGCCCCCCACAGCGCCCTGGCCCTCTCTGCGACCCCCCGAGGCCCACACCTGCGCGCCTGGCTGAGCCGAGTGCTGCGTGGCTGCGTTTCCAGCTGTTGCCGGGGCCTGCGGGAGCCAGGCCGGTGCTTCACTCTGGGGACCCGAGTCTCACTCTGCGAGGCCAGGGCGCACCCAGGCAGCGGCCCCGCTGGGCCATGAGAGTGGTGGACACAGTGGCCTCTGACCCTCCTAGGTCCTTCTGGGAGAAGCAGGCCAGGCTTCATCTACTGCTCGCTTTTACTCTGGAGAACCTGCTCGGGGCTGGGGAGCTGGGAGGGGGAGGCAGAGCTCGGGGTCTGCGGCCTGGCCGGTCTCCAGGACCCCCGGGCGCCCCCTCAGCCTCTGCGCTCACAGGCGCCCCCGGCCGCACCCGCCCAGGCGGTGGGTGCTGGGTACCAAGCGGGGGCCCGGGCTGCTCCAGGCAGGAGGACGCGCGCCGATTCCCTGACAGCGAGAGCGGCAGGCCGCTGCCTTCTGCAGACCGCGCTGGGAGACCGGGCCGGGGCTGCCCGGTGGGCGGGCTGGAGTTGGGGCCCACATCCCCTGACCGTCCGCCCAGGGCCCAGAACTGGCCCGCTGGGACCCCGGAGCCCGGAGGCGGGTCGCTGGCTGCAGAGAGGCGGTGGGCAACCTCGAGGGGGTCCTTGCCGCGCTGCCTCCCCCGCTCGCTACTCATTTAGTCCCCGCTGTGTCCCCGAGGCGCCGTGGGAGGGAGGGGTGTGCAGGCGGCTGGCGGTGACCCCGGCCCCTGGCGGAGACTCGAGGGGACTCGAGCGCAGGGGCGGCTGCCAGTCGAGGCGCCGGCCCAAACCCCAGGAGGCCGCGGAGGGGTGGCTGGTCCCGGGAGTGGCGGCGGGGAGCCGGGGAGGCGGCTGAGAACCCCGTTCCCCAGGCCCCAGTGAACAGGGAGCCAGGGGACTATGAAGGCGCGGCACAGGCGAAAACCCCCGAGCCCAGCGCGGAGCGTGCCTGCGGGGTGCACCCCCTGCGCCGCAGTAGCCTCCTGCTCCGGGAGGTAAAGTGGGGTGCAGGCAGAGGGGGCCCCACCGTCTGATGGGCCCGGGCCGAGGCGCTGAGCGTGGGCTGAGGGGCGACAGGCCCTTCTCGTCTGGCCCGTTTCTGCTCTGCGTCCTCCCGGCCGGGCCAGGAGGGCACGCCCAGGGCCCCGGGGACCAGGAAGGGGGCCCCGGGTTCTGCGGGGAGACCCCGGGTGTCGGGGCGTCCGGGGGGCCCTTGCCGCCCCCCCAGGGCCTGGGTTTCCAAGCGCCGCGGAGCCGGGGGTGGCGCAGGGGTGTTCTCTGAGGGGTCCGGTCCCCAGGTGCCTGGCCCCGCAGCCCCGCTCTGGAGGCGCCGTCTCGGGCTCGCGCCCCTCGCGAGATGCAGCACGTCCGAAAGGTCAGATCACGCTGACTTAGCGCCCCCCGGTGAGCTGCAGAACTGCCTGGCCCTTCGCACCCTGGCTACCCCCAGTGCAGCCGTGGGCTCGGTGGGCATGTCTGTGGGGCTGTGGCCCGTCGGCTCCCCTGGGCTCCCCCAGGCTCCCCCGGGCTCCCCCGGGCGCCCCCGCTGCACGGTCAGCCCCTGGCCCCGGCCGGGCACTTGGCCGCTCCCCTGGCGCCGTGGAGCATTCCCGGACTCGGTGGCCACTCGGGCTTGGCCGTGCAGGCAGAGAGGGTCTGCGGTCCGAGGAGCTCCGTCCAGCTCCTTCAGGGGACCCTGGCGGACACCTGCCCCCCACTCCCGGCCCCCCCAAACCTGCCCCAGCTCATGGTGGGGGCCGAGGCGGCGCCCAGGCTCTGGAGGCCCTTTCCACGGACGGGGCCTCTCCACGTCTCGTTCCTGCCGCCGGGGGCCTGCGGGGGCGCAGCGGGGCGCAGGCAGTGGGGGAAGTACAGGGGACGCTGGGCTGTGTGCGGACTGCAGCCCGCCCTGGCTTCTGGGCAGTTCCAGACGCTTCCATCTCGGAGGTCGAGGAGGCTTGGCTCTGGCTGCGCTGCCGGCCTCCGGGAGCGAGCGGCTCGGGCGGCAGGGAGCGGCCTCAGTCGTCCTCGATGCAGATGTCCCTGCCCTCTGTCTACTTGCAGCCCCCCAGATCGAGACTAAGGCACTCCTGGGGCCCCTGGCCGCAGCGCAGAGGGGAGAAGGTCGGCACCCTGAGGCAGGACCCCCCGAGGCTGACCGCGGAGCCCGGCCCTGCCTGCCGGCCGCCTCCGCACCACCTGCTTGCCGGGGGCTCAGCTGCTCTCGCGCTGGCCGGGGCTGCGGGGAGTCCCCGCGTCCCAACCACCAGCAGCCACCCCGTCTTCGCACAGAAGCGCTCGTGGGGCGCCGATGCCGCGGTCTGCGGGGAGCGCTGGGCTGGGTCCCGTGCCCCTGCGCTCCGGGTGGGTGTCGGGCGCCTTGCGTTGAGGGGGCTTCCGAGGACGTAACCAAGAACCACGCGTCTCGGGGGCCGCCCCGGCTGACCGGGAGGCCTGACGGGGTGTCCCTGCTGGGGGCCGTGGGTGCACGGGGGCGCCTCAGGGTCCAGGCTCCAAGGCGGCAGCCCCGGGGGTGTCCTCGGCCGCTCAGCTCCTCTCTCTGGGCAAAGCAAGTCCAGGCCCGCGGGGGGAGAAGGGGAGAGGGGTGCAGTCACATGACGGGGTGGCGGCTGGGTAGGCCACCCCGCAGTTTGGGGAGGATGGGAGGCCCTCCAGGTCTGGAGCTGGGGGCTGGGGTGCCAGTGCCGCCTCGCCCTGGCTGCCCAGGCGGGGCCCAGTGTCCCTCTGTCTTTCCGCGGAAGCAGGACTCCAACGTGGACCCGTGCCGCGTCGCCTGCGGGTGACCCCAGAGCTGATGGGGGAGCAGGGCGGGGGGCAGGCACAGCCCGGCGGCCTTTCTCACGCCCTCCACGAATCCGGCGGCTCTGAGGACCGGCCGGCGGGGCTCGTCCTGCGCTGACCCTCTGGCCGGGCGGGCCTGCCGTGAGCGCCGGGCTCTCCGCTTTGTTTCCTCCGCCTTGGGGCGTCTCCCTGGCTCCTGCGGTCTGCGGGGCCTCGCTCACGTCTGGGGCGCGGGGTCTTTGGAGCCAGCCTGCGTGGGAGGGAGGGCAGGATAATTAGCAGGTTAAGTGCTCGGCCTTTTCTTCCACTTCAAACACTAAGGTGGTTCTTTCAGCGGAACAGGTAGCGCGGGAATGCAGGGCTGTCACGGACCATTTACAAGCGAGGGCGTGCTTGCCGGGAGGGGCGCGCCCGCCGCCTGGCAGGCCCCGCGTGGCCCCGCGTGGCCCCGCTCCCTGAGCCGGCTCTGGCGGGAGCACGGAGAGCAAGGCCTCGGAGACGGGTGTCGCTCGCCGTCCCCAGGTGGACACAGCAGGGTGCCCAGGACACCTGGTGTGGCACAGGGCACGGCTGCCGCGTGGCATGTTCGTGGCCCGAGCAAAGGACGGAGGTCACCCACCCCCCCCCCCGCTTCAACAGAGCAGACAGTGCCGGGCCCGGAGTCACTCGGGGGCCAGGCGGCCCGGGGGCCGGGCCGGGGTGGGGGTGAGCGCTGACTGGGCCAGAGTTTTTAAGCTTGCAGGTGAGCAGTGCGCCGGGGGTGGACTGTGGGTGCTGGGCTGGCACCGCTCCCCCTGGCCGGCACTGACGGGCTCAGGCCGTGTGTGTGGAGGCTGGGAGCGTCGTCCCGTGGCCCCGAGGGCTCGGCGTGCGGCCATCGATGGGACAGGCCACCCCTGAGTGTCCCCGCGCCCGTCTCGTCTGGCCCGGCCCCTCTGCCATTTCCACGCCGACGCGCACGACCGGGTCTCAGCCCGACCTCGCCAGCTTGGCTGCCGAGAGCGACTCTCGGGTTCCCTCTGGGAGAGCCGGGCGCCCCCGTGCAGATAGCGCCGGGTGTGCAGCTCTGACGCGTCAGGCGAAGGTGCGTGGGCAGCTGGCGGCCCAGACGGCAGGTGGGCAGGCGCTGTGCGTGCGTGGACGCAGCTCCGACCCCGGCCGGGCCTGGCGGGGTCTGAAGAGGAAGCTGACGTGTCGAGCGCGGTGTGGGGCGGACAGGTGTATGTTTGCCTCCAGGAACAAAAGCACTTCGAAAAGCGAGTTTGATGTTGAAAGCGCCTTTCCGGCTAAGAGCCCCTTTAACAGGCGGTCGCGCTGGGCGGACACGGGCACCCGGAGCGTGCGAGGGCTCAGGGCGGCCTCTTGGAGTCGCTGTTTTCCTCTTTCTCCTGCCTGCTTCATCTCTTCTCGGAAGGCGTTTCAGACCCCCTGCCTGCTCCTCCTGTTGTGAAAACAAGGCCCCCAGGGCCAGGCTGTGGTGAACTGGACCCCACCTCCAGGCCAGGCCCCCAGCCGGGCACCTGCCTCAGGTTGGGGGAGCGGGGCTGACGCCCAGGCGCCCTCCCTGGGCCCACGCCCCTTCCTTTCTGGACCCACGGAGCAGGACCCGGTCAGGCCCTGGCGCCCAGGGCTGGGCCGAGCGAAAGTGAGGACACGTAGGCCAGAGGCCATGTTCTCACCCTTCGTCCCCCCGTCCTGAGGCAGTAAAGACCGGGGGTCACGGCTCCGGAGCCCAAGGGAGCTCGGCCGAACTCCAGCCCCTCCCACGCTGGTGGCCCGGGGGCCCGTGCCTGGCCGCGGATGCCCACGGTGGACAGGCCGCCCTGCCGGCCTGCGCACGAGACCCCGGCTTTCCGGCTCGGCTGCGAGGCTCTCGGGGCCGGGGAGGCGGCCTCAGGCATGGAAGCCGCAGGAGGGCGAGGCAGGGGCCCAGGGTGCCAGGCCTGGCCAGCCCTGCTGTGGGTGGAGGGAGGGGGCTTCGCACAGAAACAGCCCCCAGCGGGGCGGAGCGGGCGCTTTGGCAGCCGATGTTGCCTCCCCCAGCCCCGGAGGTGGGTGCCGGCCGGCCTCCCTCCCGGCGGGCCGAGGCCTTCTCTGGCTGTGCCCGCGTGTGAGCGCCCGCTGGGGGTCCCGGAGCACGCTGCTGGCTCTTCCCATGAAGTCACCAGTCCTGTCGGCTCAGGGCCCGTCCTCATCAGCCCTCAAGGCCCCTCGGGTCGCCTGGGGCTTGAGCTTCGGCACGTGCATTTGGGGGCCGCTGGGCCCGTGTCCCGAGCCCCGCCCCAGCCCTGACGCCGGTGTGCAGGCTGCCGCGCCAGCGTGCCCCTCCAGGCGCCTCTGGGAAGTGACTCTCCAGCCAGTTTGCATCTTCCAAGCTCCAGTTTTGCCTGAAAGGAGACAGAGACCTTCATCTCGTGTCTCTGGTGACCAGAGGAGAGGGGGTCGCGGGGGCCTGCGCTGGGAGCCCCTTCAGCTGGTGCCAGCACAGCTGTGCCTCCAGCCCTCACCCCGCTGCGGGGGCAAAGGGGAGCAGACGTGCACACAGACACACCCCGGCACATGCCAGCACACACCTGCACACACACCTGCGTGTACCTGCACACCCTAGGCACACGCCTGCACACACAGCTGCACACACACCCGCATGTACCTGCACACCCTAGGCACACACCTGCACACACACGTGCACGTACCTGCACACCCTAGGCACACGCCTGCACACACCTGCACACACACCTGCACACCCTAGGCACATGCCTGCACATGCCTGCACACACCTGCATGTACCTGCACACCCTAGGCACACGCCTGCACACCCTAGGCACACGCCTGCGCACACACCTGCACACACACCTGCACGTACCTGCACACCCTAGGCACACGCCACGTGGCCTTCTCCAGTGCCCGTGGCTGCTGTGCGCCCCATGAGGCGGCTGGGACCCCTGGGGCTCCCAGCGGCCTCCCGCTGCCTCGCGGCCCCGCCCAGCCCCCCGGGAGGTTGCAGCACAGCCCCCCGGTCCTGGCGCTCGGGCGCCTGGACAGACACCAGGTGTGCCGCCACGCCCCTCACCGCCCTCGCGGGAGGGCACCCCGCGGGGTACCCGGGACGCAGGCCTCCCCAGGCCAGACTTCTCCTGGCCCGGGTCGGCGCCCTCAGAGCCCACAGCAGGACGGAACCGCCGCCAGACGGGGGCCGGGGCCGGGGGCCGGCGACGCCGCTGCAGCGCGGTCTGCGCCCGGAGGGCTGCCTCGGGAGGTTCCGCGCCCGTCTGGCTTCCTATGGAAAGGAGGAAATTATTCATGATTAAAAAGTAATAATAACGTGGTGAGAAGGGGCTCAGCTGTACGTTACGGGGCGGGGGGGGCGGTCTATTTTAAGGTCTCCATGGTGACAGAGATTTTGTTTACAGCCATTTTTTTCTTTCTTCGTTCAGCCAGGCAATTGCTGATTTGCATTTTTTCATAAAATACTGCTGGCGAGCCCCCGAGGGGCAGGCGTGGCCTGGGGGGGCAGGCAGCACCTGGGGCCCCTGGCGCCCTCTGGGCTGTCCTGCAGAGCCCTCCTCGCCCGCCCAGGCCCTGTGCCATCCCCAGGGCCCTGTGGCCCCAGGCGGCTGGACAGTCTGTGCGGCCACTGCGCAGATGGTGTGGCAGCTGGGCGCCCGTGCACGCCAACGCGAGTGGCCGCTGGCCAGGCCTGGGGAGGGCAGCTGGGCAGGCAGGTGCCAGCACATCCTGGGCAGGCCCCGTGGGCTCCGCGAGCTGCCCTCCCCCGCCCCTCCCGCCGAGCTCACCTGCGGGGGCGGGAGCTGGTCTGGGCGCCCTGCCGGCCCAGGCTCCGGGCGCACCTGCTCCAGGTGCGGGGGCCGCTGTCCTTCCCACGGGCGGGCCGAGGTGGGGTGTCCCTCAGCGGGCACCCCAAGCCGTCAGTGCCAGCCCGTCACCGTGACGCGGGTGGGGCAAGACCCCCGAGCCCGTGGGCGCCGCAGAGCCGCCAGCGACCCCTCGTGAGTCTGGGGGCCGGCCTCCGGGAACAGCCCCAGGGTGCAGCCCTCGCCCTCGCCCCGAGTCCGGGCTGCTCCTCTCCAAGTCCACCGCCAAGGGCTATTTTCAGATGGTCTCTCCCCCACCCCGGTTTTTCAAAAACCAGTAGAACCTTCTAGGAAAAAGCCCGGTTTCGGCAGCGGCAGAGACGGGGCGGGGGTTTGCCTGACGGGAGTGCAGCTCTGGGGTGTGCGAGGGCTCCGCGGGGTTCCACAGCCGGTGGGGCCACCACACCCGTGCGCCTCACCCCCCGCGCTTTCCCCCATCTCAGCCACGCGTCAGCCGTGTCCCCAACACCCCAAGCCCGGCCTGGCTTGGTCGCACCTAGCGCACAGTAGGGCCGGGTGCCGAGGCGGGGTGGGGGCCAGCCGCCGGCCCTCCCTGTGGGTGCATGGCCTCCCAGCTCAGGGCCGGTCAGGCTGGCCACGGGCAGTGCAGGGGCCGGAGGAGGCCCCCGAGGCGCTGGCCCCCCACTGCCCGCGCTGCAGCGTAGGCTCCAGGCTGAGTTCAGGGAACGCGTCCGAGGCCGGACAGCAGCCCGCAGCTCCGCGCAGGCCCAGGTCAGCGGACGCGCGGGGAGGGGACAGCAGGGTCTCGAGGCCATGGTTCCGTGGGCCTGGCCGCAGAGGGCTGGCGGCCGTGGTGTGGGCCGGGCAGGATGCGCCAGAGGGATCGAGGGGCGCGGGGGGCGGGTTTGAGGCGGCCCTGCTGGGGCCCTGGGGCGGTGGTGCTGGGGCAGGAGGCCCGGGGCAGGCGGAAACTGGACTCGGGCGGTGGTGAGGGCAGCGGAACCCGGGGCTGGAGAGGCCTAGGGCCCCGAGGAGGTGGCCGTGGACGCTACTGGCCTGGGCGGGGAGGAAGGACGTGAGGAGCGGGGGGAAGCCGGCCGGACACGGGGTCCCTCGTGGCCTCACAGGCCAGCCCGACCTGGGCGGGAGGGCTTTGTGGCGGGGGGGCGCGTCTCTGGGGGACGCTGTTGTCCCCACGATGCCGACAAGGAGCCCGGGCCCGGCCTGGGAGGAGGCGCCAGGAGCCCGGACCCCCGTGGGCCCAGCGGGGGCCACCGCCCGGCTGCGCTGGCCGAGCTGGCCGGGGAGTGGCCGTGGGGCCCCCGTGTCCAGGCCCCTTCCTGCCGCGGCCCCGGCTGGACCCGGCCCCGCTCCGGGGCCGCCTCCCAGCTCCTGCTGTCCCCTGCTGGCTGCAGGCCCCGCGGCAGGAGCGTCAGGAGAGGCCGACAGGCAGTCGGGACTCACACGGGGCCAGGGAGGAAGGCCCTGGGCGGCTTCCGGCGGGGCCGGCGGCGGACACCCTGCTGGGGAGCGGGTTCCGGCGAGCGGCAGCCCCCGCCTGAAGACCAGACAGGAGGAGGGCAGGCTCCCGGCTGGAGGCGCGCTGGGTCCCCCAGGCTGTGGCCCCTCAGCTGTGTCCCGCGCCCAGTGGGCGGAGGGGCCGCCCAGAGCCGGCGACGACCGTCCCAGCCCCCCGGAGCCCAGGCCTGGCCCTCGGGGTCCCCGCCACCCGGCCCCGCGCACCGTCGGCGGCAGGCAGGCAGCCTCCTGCTCCTCGGCTTTCACGAGCTCCGATTTAATTAGGTTTTGCAGTTTTCTGCCTGTCCTGGGCCAGTCGCTCCTTAAAACAGCCGAGAACTCATTTGCACCTGCTGTCAGGAGGCGGTTCTCCCCGTCAGAAAAATAATTGCGCGCTCGTCACACGTCGGTAACGAGCCTCCGCCCCGCGCTCCTTGGGGCGTTTGTTTCCTTCAGCGCCGCCAAAGGAGGTGCAAACTAAATCTGAGCAGCTGCCAAGTGGGGCCCGCTTCCGCGCTCTCCTCAGCGCCCGGCGCCCCAGGCCAGCGGCCCCCGAGGACCCTGCCCTGCTCCGGCCGAGGCCCTGGGCCACCTGCCCTGCTCTCTCCCGAGCATCTGGGTGTCACCTGGACACGTGGACCGGGCGTCCAAGAGCAGGCAGCTCCGCTCGCCGCCTCGGGGCCAGAAGCTGGGCGGCGCGGGGAACTCCCTTCTCAGCTCCCCGCTCCCGGCCTTTCTGCTCCAGACCACCCACCTCTGGGGGCAGCCCGGCCCCTTGGGGCTGTGGGGCCCACAGACGGGCCGCCCCTGGGGAGCACAGGCGGCTCCTCTGGAGCAGACACGGGGCCCGGGGTCGGAGGGGGCTGAGGCTGCTGGGACTGGGCCTTTTGGGGCCTCCCCTTCAAAAGGGACAGAGAAGGAATCGAGGTCCCTGCCCCCTGTCTGCCTTCGCTCTGCCCCAGGCACATTCAGGGTGTCTCCAGGGGGCCAGGAGCCGGGGGTCCTCCGGAGAGAGCGGCTGCCCAGCCTCGCGCCCCAGGGAGAGTGGGCGTCGGGCGTCGGGGGGCCTGTGAGGGGGGGACGCGGGGGGAGAGCCCCGGCCCCGTCGCAAGCTCCAATCTGTTGATTCTCGAAGTGGCGTCCGTGGGGGCTGGGCCGGCGGGCGGCTGTGCTGGTCCAGGTGTCCACGGCCCCCAAGGGCCTTCTCTGCGGGCTCCCGTTTCCCTGCGTCCCCGCGGCTTCCTCTGGGCTGAGCGCCCGGACGGCGCAGTACCGCTTCCCGACACGTGGTGGCGCCCGCCGGCAGCGCGAGAGCCCCGCTGGGGTGCGCGCCCGTCTCGGCACAGCGGGGCGGCCGGTGTCTGCGGCCTCGGTGCGGGACGAGGGCACCCAGGTCCCGGGCTTGGGAGGGGGCTCAAGGGCGAGTCTGGGTGAGCCCAGGGGAGGGGGCTTCAGTCGTGGCTTGGGGCGGCCTGGCTCCGTGCAGAGCCCCTCTGGCCGGGAGTGGGGGCGCTGCAGGGGTCCTGGGGAGGGCCTGACCCGCAGCCCCTTTGTGTGGTAGCTGCTGCCTGGACACCCCCCCCCGCCCCCGCGCAGCAGCTGACGGGCGCCCCCACTCGGCGCAGGCCTGGGAGCCCGGCACCCCCTTCCCGCAGGGCCCGCCCGGCCCCCTGCCGCTCCCTCCTCCCCCGGGGCGGGCCCACGAGCCCACCCAGCCGTGCCCTGGCGCCCGCCCCTCGCCTGCCCCTCCCAAGGTGGGGGGCACAGCCCCTGCCAGCCAGGCAGCCCCCGCCACCCCCAGGGCCGGGCACACGGCTCCACTGAGCTCTGCTGTCTGCGGGCCGGATGAGGGAGAGGCGGCCCCACGCGCCAGCACTGCCCCGGGCCCAGCCCCGCCTGGCAGGGGAGGGGCGGGGAGGTGAGCGCGCCCCCGGCCGCGCGTCTTTGGACAGCAGCGCCCGGTGACCTGGCAGCTCCCCAGCGTGCCCCAAATCTTCCGGACAGTCCCCACCGGGCAGGGCCGCTGTGGACGGGGAGAGCACCGCGACCTCAGCCTCTGCACTGCAGGCTTGTCCCAGTGGCCTGTCCTGCAGAGGCCGCGGTCGCCTCCCTCCCGGCCTTGGGGGGCCCACCCCCCCCCCCCCCCCCCCCCCCCCCCCCCCCCCCCCCCCCCCCCCCCCCCCCCGCAACCCGCAGGAGCAGAGGGCGCCGCGGGCCGCTCTGGGCAGTGCCGGCCGGCGCCGCTAGGGGGCGCCAGGGACCGCGCTCCCGCTGCCCGCCTGGCCTCGCGCCAGCCGCGGGGAGGCTGCCACCCCCATCTGTCTCCTAATGAGCAGCTGGGGGTACCCGTGGTGGAAGAGGCCCGGGCCGCTGCCTTTGTCTCAGGTGGGGACCGGCACCGGGTCGCGAGCCCCCGGCCCGGCTCCGCGAAGGCTTCGGACTGCACGGAGCGCCGGGTCAGTCCCGGCTGGGAAGCCCCGTGTGCTCCCGTCTCCTGCCCTGCCGCCGAGAGGAAGGGAGGGCAGGGGAGAGCAGGGGGAGAGGTGGGGGGGGAGGGGGGAACCCAGCGGACGGACGAGCACATGGCCGACCCCGAGTCCCCGCTCCCCCCGCAGTGACCCGGCCAGCCCCGCAGGGATGCGCCGTGATCGGCTCCGTTCGAGGACGAGATTCTCGACCCAGGGAGGGCCGGGCCTCCTGGGGCACACAGTTCCGGGGCCGCCGGGACCGGCCTTGGCCCCTGGGTCTCTGCCGTCAGCCTGGGGACCCCCGCCCTGGTGGGATGGGGCCATGCCGGGCCCCGCCCCCAGGGGGCAGCACGTGCCCTTGGCAGGCTCCCGCCCCTGCTCAGTGAGTGGGGGTCCCCGGGGGCGGCCAGGGCTTGCTCCCGCCCCTTCTGCCCTGGTCCAGAAGCTGAGGGCCAGAGGGAGGGGACCCATCCCAGACACGCCCCACCTGCCCTGGCGTCCAGGCCTTGCCCAGCCTGGTCACACTGGCCGGCAGCGGGGCTCAGAGCCCCGCAGGCCCCCACACCAAACACGCACACATGGGCACGCACATGCACATGCATACACACGGGCGCACAGGCACACAGGCACACACACACGTGCACACACACGGGCACACGGGCACACAGGCAAACACACAGGCACACACACGTGCACACGCACAACCGCAGGTGCGCGCACGCAGGCACACCCCTGCCCGTCGCCTCCCGCCTGTGGCCGGCGCTGGCCTGGAGGAGACCTCGCCCTCGTGGGTGGGCCCGTCCCCATGGGGAGCTGGAGCGGGCCCAGGACCTCAGGTTTCCTGCTGCAGCCGCTGGGGAAGGCGGGGGCGGAGGGCGGAGGGCGGAGGGCTGCGGGCGGCGCGGGGTCGGGCAGGAGCTGAGCCAGGGGCCTGGAGAGTGGGGAGCAGGGAGCCTGCCGGGGGGCACAGCCGCCGGGCGCCCCGGGTCTCCGGAGAGGCTGGGGGAGAATTTAAGGAGGGAGCAGCGGAGACTTGAGGAAGAGCCGCTGGGTTCCAGGGGAGCCAGAGGGGCAGGGAGGGAGGGAGCAGGGTGCCCCGGGCTGGGGGGCTCCTCGCCAGAGGCGCACTGCTGGGGTGTCTTGCTGCAGGTGCATGTGGGTGAGGGGTCCCAGCCTCAGCTGCTCGAGCCCGACCCAGCCTCCTGGGGGCTTGGAATGGGGGGCCCAGCCTGCCCCTGCACCTCCCCGGAGCCATGAGGCTCCGGGAGTCCTAGATCCTCAGGCGGCACCCCAGACGGGGACCCCCCCACCCTGCTAGGCAGCGGCTGACACAGGAGTTTGGGGTGCTGGTGTGGGGGCCCGTGTGGAGCAGGACGGGGCGCTCTGGCAGGCAGGGACCCCAACTTCCTCTGGTGCGCAGGCTGCCACGGGGTCGCGCCCCCCTCTGGCTCCAGCGCCTCACGTTTCCCCCTCCCCGGGTGCAGGCTGCCGGGCAGTGAGGGTGGCGCCGCGGGCGGGCCCACCGGGCCGGGCTCGGTCGATGGGGGCTGCTCCCCGATGAGGCATCGGGGCCGTGCCGAGGCCGCGCCCGGAATCTGCGGGGTTAAGCGAAGTGGATGACCCGTGTCCGCTCCCTTGGACCGCTTAGGCGACCGGCGGGGTCCCGCTAACTTCCTCCGGGCCTTGCTGGTCCTCGCTGACCCGGGGTCCCGGGGGGGACGCGGGCGACAGTGAGGTCGGAGCGCTGGCTGAGGCGGGCGCCTGGCCTCGGGGGTCTCCTGTCGAGGCGGGGTCCCTGCCCCCCGGTGTGCCCACCGGCCGTCCTCCCCACTCAGCGCCGCGCTCGCCGCCTGCCCGGCGCCGCTGGGCACAGGGAGGGCCCATCCCGCTGGCTGGCCCGAGGCTTTGGTCCAGGTGAGCCCCTCACTGTGGACACCCCGGGAGTCGGCACCTTCACGGGTCCGGGATAAAGCGCCCGGGAAGGAGATAATTGAAAATCAAAAAAGACTTTGTTAATTTGATTAGGCAGAGCCGTACTTGAATTGTTCTTCATCAAAAGAGATTTAATTTTGACATGCAATTAAATCCTGCCGTGAGAGCGGCCCTGCGCTGAGATGGACTTGGGGGGCACGAGGGGCTGCGGAGGACGGTCGGGAGGGGCGTTCGAAGGGGGTCACAGAGGCTGAGCATGTGGGGAAGACAGAAAGGACGGGGTCACAGAGGGAGGGGTGCAGGGGAGGGAGGAGGCGGAGCAGAGGTAGATCTGCCCCAGAGGAGGAGGGGGACGCCCCTCCGAGCCCCACAGCAGGAGCAGGTTCCCTCGGGGTGCGGCTTGGTCCAGCGGGGGCCGGGCAGGAACTGGGGGGCCTGCAGTGGCCTGGATCTGGGCCTCTTAGAGGGAGCACGGCACTCCTCTGGGGCTTGAGGGGCCCCTCTGGGTGACCCTGATCCCCTCTGGCGGGACAGAGCCTAGGTCCAGCTGCCGCTCCCCATGGCTGCGCCCCAGCCAGGGCGTGTGAACCCCAATTAAATGATAGGGTGTTGTCTCCTTAAGAAAGTCACCGACATCCGTTATGGAAAATTTGGAAAACATAGAAAAGCGTGAAGGCGGAGAAACGGGACATAATCCCAAGTGAGCCGGCAGGTCGGGGGTCGGGCCCCTGGAGACCCCGGCTCAGGGAAGCGGCGCCCCAGGGGCTTTGCGGGGTTGGGTGAGGACGCGGGGTCCAGGCTGCGGCCCCACCCCGCTGGGCACCGGGGCCCGGTGGGGCGGAGTGGGCGACCCCAGGCTGCACCCCAAGCCCTCGTGCTGGTCCGGGGGCGGCGTGGACTGGGGCGCAGGCGGTGGGAACGGTGGCTTGGGGTGGGCGTGGCGAGGGCCCAGCCGGGTGCCGGGTCCCGGGTCCGCCAGGGGAGGGGGGGCCGCGCTCCTCCCCCAGGGCCCCCCCAGCACGGTCGATACCCCGAGATTAGCGTGCTGTCTGTCAGGCTGAGGGTTCAGGGCGGGCGCGTCGGAAAGTGCATCCGCGTGACCGTGGGCCGCTTCCCTGGCTCCGCCCCGCCGGTCTTGGGGAGCCAACCCCCGGCGCAGCGGGGCTCCCGCCTGTCAGCTTCGCCTTCTCTGCCGGGGAGGGCAGACACCGCCCTCCCACTCCCGGTGGTCGTGGGGGCCTCTGCCCGGTCACGACTCGTGGGGGGAATCTTGTCTGACCCCCGCCGCTTCTCTCGTCCTGGCAAAGCCCCAGAAGGAAGCCCCCGCCCGCCCCAGCCTCTGGGCCCGCCGGCTCATCCGTACCCGGCGCAGCTCCGGGGTGCGGGCGCGAGCGTCGTGGGGCGCACGTGAGCGCGTGCTGTGGGCACACGGTGGGCCGGGCATGAGTGGTGTCCTTGTGCTGGGCGTGCACGCAGGTGCTGGGCGCGTGGGTGTGCGTGCGTGTGCCTGGCGCAGGGCCGGCCGGGCCCGGGTCACGCTGGTCGCACGTGTGGGCGCGAGGGCGCGGGCTGCGTCGGCGCCGCCCGCTCCACTTGGCTGGGCCCGTGCGCGCGGGAGCGAGGCCGAGGCCGGGGCTGGGGCGGGGCCCGACCTGCTGGGGGCTTGCGCTGGCGGGTGCGGGGTGCAGGGTGCGGGGTGCCACCTGGGCAGGGCTGGGCTTCTAGAAAGGGGGTGTTCGTGTTTAAGGAAACGCGCAGCTTCTTTAAACTATGAAGAAGCAGCCCAGAGCGCCCAGCCCCCCGGCTGGAAGGTGGGGTGCGCGTCCCTGTGTGGGAGCCCAGGGACAGGGGAGGGGGTGTGGGTGCCAGCTGTGCGCGCGAGAAGGCCCCGGCCTCGGCCCTGGGCCTGGGCCAGGCCAGCCTGCCCTCGGACAGCCCCTTGGGCTTTGCCTTGGCTGTGGGGCAGCCCCGGGGGGCTGGCAGGGGCGGGCGCCTGATCTGCGGGTGACCTTGCGGCATCCGCCCCCACCCCGCAGGAGACGCCCCACCCTGGCGGGGGCCCTGGGACTTAACTGGGGCGATTTGTTCTCAGGGGATCGCCCCTTCTCTCAGAGCCGAGAAGGAATCCGGCCAAAGGCGGCTCCGGGGGGTGCCTGCCTCGGAGACACCCCTCGCAGCGCTGGTCTCCCCAGGAGGGAGCCGGCTGGAGCTGCAGTGACCGGAGGAGCCCACGCCCAAGCCGGCCTGTCCATCTGGGGGAGCCCCCGGGACAGCAGAGGAGGGGACAGGGTTCGCTGCGGGGCTGCTCGGCGCTGGGCCCGGGCGCCTGGAGCGGCCGCTCCAGCCGGGACCCGCCCCCAAAGGGAGGCCGCCCGGCAGCTCCCCCTCCGCCGCGGGCGAGGCCGCTGCCTTGCTGAGTGAGTGTGGGGGTGTGCGTGAGTGTGCACTGCGAGTTGTGTGTGCGCCGTCTGTGCGTGTGCGAGGGTGACGTTGAACGTGTGCGGTACGGTGGAGTGCGCGTGTGCGACGTGTGTCGGTGTGGGATGTTTGCGTGCACGGGTGTGTGTGTGTGCGCTCCCCAGGGTCCGGCCCCGCCCCCGCCCCGCCTCTGCACGGGGCTCTAAAGGGAGGTCGGTCAGAACCAAGCTGCAGACCCCGTGTGCTTGAAGCCGGGCTCCCACCCCTCCCGGATCCTGTCCTGCCCGCGGCGGGTCTGCAGGGGTGACCCAGGCACCGCCCCTGGCACAGAGCCGACCCCGGGAAACCCAGGGCCGGGAGGTGCGGTGGAGGCGGGGCCGGGGCAGCGCTGCTGGGCCGGGGTGGGGCGGCCTCTGGCTCTGGCCTCGGGGGGCAGCAGCCGGGTGTTGTGTGCAAGTCGTGTCTCAGCCGGCACGCTAAGTGCTGCAGGAGGCTGGGGCCCGAGCAAACCCGACCAGGGTCGTTCCCGGGAAGCGGGACTGGCTTGCAGCGAAGCCTTGGTCTTCGGGTCAGGAATTTCCACACGGAGAGCAGGGAGCGCCCGGCAGGGAAAGCAGGAAGCAGTCGTGAAAGGGGCTGTGTGCTTGTGTGTGCGTGTGCAAGCGTGTGCAGTGTGCGGCCAATGGCCACACGCACATGCACGTCAGTGCGTGCAAGTGACCTGTGTGCGCACGCCTGTGTGTGCGTGTACGCACACGTGTGCCCGTGCACGCATGCATCCTGTGTGCTCACGTGCGTGTGTGCCTGCGCCCGGCCTGGCCTCGCTTGTACACGCCTGATGCAGCCAGCTCCGGCCTCTCCCCGCTCAGTTCAATTCAAATTAAAGCAAGTGTTTGACGGCCCAACCTTCCCGCTTTCGTTTGCGGGCCTGAGTCTCCTGCAGCAACTAATTAGCTTAATGAGTTTTCTTGATCCTCGTCGGCGGGAGAAGCCGTTTCTGCGGGCGAAGCTTGTCCGTGCACAGGCGAGGCTCTGGCCGGCGGCCTGGTGTGCGGCCGAGCGCGGCTGGGGACGGCGGGGTCCTCCCCAGGCCGGGGCCGTGCCCCGTGGGCCGACGTGTTGGGGTGTCCCTTCACTCAGGCCCGTGTGCCCCCCCACGCCCGCCTCCCGGGCACGGGTTGTCCTGGCAACCTCCCAGACGCTCACGAGGCCAGCGCAGGCACCTCCCTGGCCGGCCAGGGTCCAGCCGTGGGGGCAGTTGTTTGTGGGGCTTCTCGGCGCCTGAGCCCAGCACAGATGGTTCAGGCATGAGCAGGCGCCCCGCCCGGTCGGGCTGCCCTCCCCTGCCCCTGCCGCGCTGGCTCTGGCCTTCCCCCCCTCCCCTGGCAGGCCGCCGGCCCCTCCCACCTCCCCTGCGGCCCCGCCAGTTGTGGGGGTGTGGCTCAGGGGTTCCCCAGAGCTCGTCCCACCTTTGTGGCCTGAGCGCTGAGGGAGAGAGGGGGCGTCCCTTCGACCACGACCCCTCCCAGCCCTCCTGCCCCGCAGCCCCTCTCTGGGGCCGGCTCTCGTGGGGCCGGCTGTTGACAAACCCGCACACGCTTAGTGTTTTGAGCTAGAAGCGAGTGTGGACAGAGGTGAGGGCGCCTGGGAGCAGGGGAGGGAGGAGGAGGGCGGGCGGGAGAAGGGGGACACCGCTGGGCAGGGCAGGGTCGTGCGGGCTCCCTAGGGAGGGGGCATGTTCCCATCCCTGTGTGCGCCCCCAGCTGGGCAGCGGTGGGTGGGCGTCGGTGGGCAGCTGGCGGCTGGAGCTGGAGTTCCTGGGCGTCGGGGTGCTGAGATGTGGCGTTGGCAACTGGTCCAGGGGCCCCCCGCTCCCATAGGGACCCCCACTCCCAGAGGGTCCCCCCGCTCCCAGAGGCCCCCACTC